>BDUI01002448.1:27202-49218 GCA_002335545.1 Apodemus speciosus | reverse complement strand
CAATGAATTCATGAAATTCTTAGAGAAATGGATGGAGCTGGAGAGCATCATACTGAGTGAAGTAACCCAGTCTCAAAAGAATACCCAAGGTATGCTTTCACTGATAAGTGGATATTGGCCTAGAATCTTGGAACAGCAAAGACACAATCCACCTACCAAATTCTGTCCAACAAGAAGGTAAGAGTGGACCCAGGTTCTGGAAAGGCCCAATGCAGCAGTGTAGGCGAATACCAGAACAGGGAAGTGGGAAGGGGTGAATAGGGGAACAGTCAGAGGGATAAAAACATATGGGACATTGGGGTGGTGGAACCAGGAAAAGGGAAATGAAATGTAAATAAAAAATATATCAAATAAAAAATGAAACGAAATTAGGGTGCTAATGCATTCTCAAGTTCTGTGTTGGTTCATCAGAAAGAGAGAAAAGATTAGTGATGTAGAGCCCTCTTTCCTTTTATTAAGAACTCATTAACTATCACATAGTTTTGTTCACTGATTTCTCAATCATCTTCTTAATCACTTCACCTTGTCTTTATAAAACTTTCACATAACCCATATATTGATGATATCAAAATTTAGTTCTTGGTGTGTGGAACTAAAAGTTAAGTTCTAAGACAATGGACTTTCTAGACACTGTCTCTATAGACAAGAAACAATGGGATGGTATTGAAATTGGTTATTTTATTTACTTACATTTCAAATGTATCTTGTAATTACCAGGTTTTCCAACCGAAATCCCATCCCTCCTGCCAAATGTTGCTATGAGGGAGCTCACCCACCCACCCTCCCACTTTCTACTTACAACCCTATATTCCCTTAACCTGGGGCATAGTGCCTTCAAAGAACCAAGGACCTCCCCTACCACTGATATCAAATGAGGACATCACTTGCTGCACATGCACATAGAGCCATGTGTCCCTCCTTGTATAATATTTGGTCCTTGGTTTATTCTGTGGGAGCTTTGCTTTCTGGTTAGTTGATATTGTTGTTTTCCTATGGGGATTCAAAACCCTTCAGCTCCTTCAGTCCTTCCCCTAATTGTTTCAATGGGTTCCTCATGCTCAGTCCAATAGCTGGATACAAACATCCAAATCTGTACAATCATAGTCCTCCAGAGTCTCTTAGCATACAGTGATGATAGGATCCTGTTCAGCAAGCACTTCTTGATATCAGCAATAGTGTCTGGGTTTGGTGGTTCCATATAGGTTGTATACCCAGGTGGGGCAGTCACTGGATAGCCTTTCCTTCAGTCTCTGTTCCAATCTTTGTCCCTGTATTTTCTTTAGAAAGTAAAATTATGGATTATAATTCTGTAAATGGGTGAGTGGCCCCATCCCTCAACCTGAGGCTGAGTTTAACCTCTCTGTATGGTCTCTACAGGTACTCCCTCCTCTTTATTGTGTATTTCAGCTAATGTCATCCATACTGGGTCCTATATATCATTTGCTTTCTAATCATCTACGGCTTTCTGGTGGCTACCCCTAGTACCACACCATGAAATGATACACACATATGAATCTAATAGAACAGAAAGTGGTAAAGGGACTCAATGACATTGATGCAGGGGAAATTTTTTCTGAGCAGAATACCATTAGCCCAGGTTCCAAGTTCACATACAGATGAATGGGATTTCATAAAACTGAAAATATTTTTTAAGGCAAAGGACACTGCCATCAGGAACAAAACTGCAACGAAAAGATTGGGAAATTTTCTTTAACAATAACTTATCTGATAGAGGGTAATATCAAATATACACAAAGAACTCAAAAAATTAGACTCCAAGAACCAAATAAACCTATTAAAATTTGAGTGCGGAGCTAAACAAAGAATTCTCAAGTGAGGAATCTCAAATGGCTGAGAAGCATCTAAAGAAATGTTCAGCATTCTAAGTTATCATGAAATGCATATCAAAACAACTCTGAGATTCCACCTTATCCAAGTTAGAATGGCTAAGATCAAAATCTCAGGAAAGAGCAGATGCTGGCAAGGATGTAGAGAAAGAAGAACATTCCTCCATTGTTGATGAGATTAGAAGCTGGTACATGCACTTTAGAAATCAGTCTGGTGTTTCCTGAGAAAACTGGACATACTACTACCTGAGTTCATAGCTATATGACTCCTGATCAAATATCCAAAAGTTGATGCAACATATAACCTGTACACATGAACCAGAGTGTTAGTAGAATCCTTCTTTATAATAGCCAGAAACTGCAAGGAACCCAGATGTCCTTCAACAGATGAATAGATTCAGAAAATGTGGTATATTTACACAATTGATTACTACTCAGCTATTAAAAAATTACTACATGTAATTCACAGGCATAAAGATGGAACTAGAAAATACCATTCTGTGTGATATACCCAATCACAAAATAACACCTGGTATGTATTCACTGATGACAGAATATTAGTTCAAAAGCTCAGAATACCTAAGGTACAATTCACAGGCCACATGAAACTCAAGAAGAAGGAAAACAAAAATGTTGTCCTTCTTAGTAAGGGCAACAAAATGCTAATTGGAGAATATACAGAGAGAAAGATTGGAGCAGAGACTGAAGGAAAGCCATCCATTGATTGCTCCACCTGGGCATTCGTTCTAAATACAGTCACCAAACACAGACATCATTGTAGAGGCCAAAATGTACATGCTAACAGGAGCCTAATAAAGGTGTCTTCTGAGATGTTCTGCCAGACCATGACAAATACAGAGGTGGATGGTGGCAGACAACCACTGAACTGATCACAGGGTCCACAATGGAAGTGTTAGAGAAAAGACAGAATGAGCTGAAAGGTTTTGCAATCCCATAGGAAGAACAACAATATCAACCAACTAGAGCTCTTAGAATCTAAACCACCAACCAAGGAGTACACATGTAGGGACCCCTGGCTCCAATCATATATGTAGCTTAGGATGGCCTTGTTGGGAAAAAATGAGTGAGGAGGCCCTTGGTCCTGTGAAAGCTAGATGCCATCTTGAAGGAGAATGTGAGGGCAGGAAGGCAGGAGTGAGAGTGGGTACACAATCATAGAAGCCGGGGGAGGGGGGTTGGGATAGTGATTTCCTGGAGAATTGTCCCAGGAAAGGGGGACAACTTGAAAAGTAAATAAATAAAATATCCAATAAAAATAAGGATAAATAATATGTATATATGTATACACACACACACACACACACACACACACACATATATATATATATATATATATATATGGCTGTGGGTGTGTTTGTGTATAAATAAAGCACACAATGTCAGTTTAATAAAAAAAGATATCTTTTGACTGAGATGGCAGCATGTATTATAATACTATCCTTATCAGAAATAACACTTCTACTTCAGTATTCTGGGCATCCATTTTTCTGAAAGCAGATTGTGTCTGGCTCTGGCTTTTTAAGAACTCAATGAGCCAGCATATTTTATGCTGATTCAAAAATATATTAAATATATTTTAGTTCATCACCATTAAAAATAATCTTATAAATTTGTCTCACATACATTAAAGTCAAAAATATCAAGATGGCCTTCACATAAGTGGTTATATTTCCTGTTTTTTTTCCCAACTATTGAGTTGACAAATGATTCAGTACTCTCTTTAGTATAACTAGAAAATAAAATGAAATATCCGCCTTGAGTCCAAGATGGTTGAGTGATTATGATGAGTATATTATAGTGGGCCTTAACCTTAATATAGGTGAGAGTTTAATTTTCATGAAACAAACATAACCTTGGGGAACACACAGGCAGTATTAACACACACAGGTTTGATGTAGGCATTTGTACAAGAGATGGAAAAATCCTTATTTCTTATAACAAAATTTCCTCAAATTCATATATAAGTTGATGCCATGTATTCCTACACAAAATAATGTTTGTAACACTACAAATATATTTTTGGTCTGGGAATTGCTGATTGGAAAATAAGGGATAAGCAGAGATAAATATGAGAACAAAAACATGTGTGTAGAATCATTAAAATAGTCAGGTTAGGCACAATGGAAGCTGTGTGAAAGACACAGAGTTATCAAAGCGTCAAATGCTTTAAGAGTGAACAATTTGTTATCACTTCTTTAATGGTCAAAGCAGTTGGAGAGATCCTCAGAAGTGCTTAAGTTATCACCTATCATGAGAGAAAGGGGGGGGAATTGAGAGAGAGAGAGAGAGAGAGAGAGAGAGAGAGAGAGAGAGAGAGAGAGAGAGAGACAGGCAGACAGACAGACATACATAGACATAGAGTGACAGTGACAGAGAGACAGTGAGACAGGGAGAGACAGAGAGATAGACAGCGACAGAAATACTGAGAGGCACAGCGACAGAGATATAGACAAAAACAGAGAGGTAGAGAGAGAGATACAGTAAGAGAGAAAGAGAGAGGAAGGGCGACTATATGTATCTTCTAAACATGGGTGTAGGGTTTGTGATGGTGTATGTGGCTGGTTGATCAAATTCACAGGAATACATCTAGTCACTTGTATTCCCTAAGCCTCATCAAGAACATGATAATTGCTCTTTTTTTAATCTCATTTCCATGATTTCTTTCAGCCCTGAAGAATCTGGTAGCTTGGAGTATTTTTTCACTCCATTAACCAAATGGAAGCAAAAGGAATTTGAATCATAGAAGGTTATCTCAAAGAACTGGCATACTTATCACTGGTTTGATTCCTACCTGATTGGTACTGAAAAAGGTCAAATGTCATTATTCCAGATGAGAGGATTTTAACCATACTTGTCTTCTAACATGTGCAAATAATTTAGGATTATGTGGGTTTCAAGATTGTTTCTCAAAAGACAGTTTATATTTCACTTTTGGCTTTCTTGAAGCATTGCCTCATGATGGTGAAGAGACAATGCAGCAACATTCTCCCAAAGGCCTTTTTGTATTCACAAAATGGGGGTACATTGAAGTTATACAGCCAACTTGCTTAGTTTTCTTTGTATCTAGCTATCTGTCAGCTAGGGAGAGCTATCTCCACAGTCACAAACCTTCCAGGTGACAGATATGTTGCTCTGGAATATCTTTGCCAATATAACTATTCAGCTCTTTTCAGAGAAACTCACTAAATTTGCACCACACCAAATTATTCAACCTCTATTCAATACTATGTTTTTAAACTAGAACAATACAGAGGAACCTTAAAGAAGATGTTTTCCTCATTGTGGACCTGACTTTCTCAATAGCTGAAATAGATAAAAGAATATGTTTGATCTTGAATATTCTTTATGGATGAAATCAGTCAATGAGATAAGCCCAGTCCAACACAGTTCCCAGAAATGTGTTACTACTATCTTCTAGAAGTTCTCAGTTGCTCTTGAATTGTTTACATACAAACGGCTCAGCAGAACCCATCCCACTGAATATTATTTTTCAAAGTTGGCTCTGAGGACAGGGAGGAGAAGAGCATTTGAGGAGTACAAAGAGAGTACAGTTACAAGATTCTTGAGATTTGCAAGCAGAGGACACATGTTTTTTCTAGTGTTTCTTGGCCCTCATGAGAATGCAGCCTTCTTCACTGCAAGCTGACCTACCTCCAACCCCTTAGCTTCAGGAAGCAGAAATTCCATGATAAAGTCCACAGTCTTCTGGGTGCTGTGTGCCAGTGTCATTGTGAGTGAAGGTGATAGTGATAAGCTGGAGTTGTTTTTGTACAGAAATGACTTAAAACCAACTGCTGTGTACAAAATCTCAATGTTTAAACAATACATTTAACAACAGAAATAGAGAACATATTGGCCTAAGAGAAAACAGTACTGAAGGACATACAAACTGAAAACTATTAAGCTAGAGAGAGTTGGTTGAACCCATTCGAATATTTTTGCTGGCTTTGTAATCTCTAAATCTGCTGGTCCATAAAATAGTTAGTCAGTGATCCTCAAATAATATGTAATCTGTAAATTTATCACTTTGCTATACGCCCGAATGGGATAAGCAAACAACTAGCAGGTTATCTTTCTGTGACAGTCTGATTGGGATTAATCCATGGCAGATTTGCTCTCCTCTGTGAGTTCTAAGAGAATTCACTTAAAGTAACATTCCTGCTATTAATATGCTTTCCAGTTATTATTAAACATATATAACAATCACTAGTTATTAGCCCTCATCTTATGAACAGATTTCTGTGTATCTACAAAAATGTTCTGTGTTCTAGTTATGCTATATTGAGAAATGGATGACTGCTTGAGCTTAATGATTATAATATAAGCATTCCTAAAATTATATCAGTGATTATTAAGCTCTTTATAGTGGGACTGCTAATAGGTCCTTTTCTAATTGTCAAAATTGTAATGAGAAACATGCCAGTCTCTCATGTGTCACAAATTAATTGCTCTTCTATAGTTACTAGAAGTTCTCCTACTCAGAGCATATTCCAAGAAGTAGCAAAACAATTAACCAAAGGTCATAAAGTGGAACTAAGGATTTATTATAGGTGATAAGACAGAAGATGTAATATTGACTGGGTTTATCTATACAAATCTACACTAATAACTTAGTTATGGTTTTCAAGCTTCTATTACCCTGTGGAACAGTGCCAGATTATGGATAATTAGCAACATAATTATGGCTGATTGTTATGCATGTGAACATTCACTGTTGTAATCTATTACAAATTTTTTCTTATTTGATTGTTTCTGTGAACTTATGATGAATAATTTAACACATGATCAAGCATTCTGAAACATGTATAAAGACTGAGGACAAACACATGAAAAAAATAGACAATAATTTTCCCTTTCCCCTATATAGAATCTTTCTGATTTTCCCCTTATCTTTCTTTGGAAACTGTTTACAACTTAGTAATAAAACCCATAAGCACTTCACAAAATGTTCCTTTTTTCGCCTGTGATTTCCAACTAGTGTACCAAAAGTTAGGAGTCATGAAGTTTCTTCTGAAATAGTACAAATGCTATATACTCAAACTTAACTATTTTAGGATGAGGTCCTAAGTGTCCTTAACTCAGTTTCTGGCCACAGAAGATAACAGAAGCAGAATACCTATAGTAGCAAGGTAAATTATACTTGAAAAATACATTTTGTATTATGATACAGCAACCATAAAAATCTCATAAGACAAACTGTTTACTCTATACCTCATAATATAAAGTCTTACCTTCTGCTGACGTTCTTCCCCCTCCCCTGTCTCAAGAAGAACCAACAAGAAAGAAGATCCCACTGAGGCTTGCCCCAAGCATGATATATTTCGCAGCTTTTGATATGTGGAAATAAATTATATTTGGATGCATGCTAGTTGTTCTACCTAAATACTAATAAAAGTTGAAGTCTAGGGCCTTCATCATGCATAATTTATCTAGTAGMATGGATAAGTCTTACTCCTGACTTTATACTGCACTTTTAATGATAATGTTTGCTCTTAGGACTTTCATCATCATTGTCTAAATTCATAATTTTCTTTATGATCCATTGATCTCTTTCACACTTTTCTGACAATGAAGAAGGTCAGGAAAATGGTTAAAGCAGGGTGATATTTAGTAGAATTAACATGGAGCAGAGACAATTTTTTTCCCCAAGATGTTATGTCCATACCCACTCACAGGTTATCATGGCCCTCCCGCTGCTCGTTCTAACTTATCTGAAGGTTAAGTCAACATGTGGTTGATTTGTATCCTGGTATTCTGTCCATATAGCAGCTGTTCCCAACCTGTGGGGTGAAACCCATTTCTAGGTTGAATATCTTTATTATATAAGTCCAGAAGCTCAGAATACTATAGACACAATTCTCCACTAATAACTGAGTTATGGTTTTTGAACTTCTATTACCCTGTGGAACAGTCAGGTAATGGGTATTTAGCCACATACTTATGGCTAATTGTTATGCATGTAAACATTTTCTGTTGTAATCTTATATTTTAATTTCAGATTTGATCTTTGAGTGAACTTATGATGAACAATATAACATGTGATCATGCATTCTGAAAGATATATAAAGATTCAAGACAAACATATGAAAAAATAGACAAAAATTTTCCCTTTCTCCCATATAGTATCTTTCTGCTTTCCCCCTTAGCTTTCTTAGGAAAATGTTTACAACTTAGTAATAAAACCTATAAGCACTTCTCATAATGTCACTTTTTCCCTGTGATTTCCAACTACTGCACCAAAAGATAAGAGCCATGAAGTTTCTTCTGAAATAGTACAAATGCTATTTACTGAATCTTCCCTGTTTTAGGACAAAGTGCTAAATATCCTTAACTGCAGTTTCTGGACTGAGAAGTTCACAGAAGGCAGAATAGCTATAGAAGCAAGGCAACTTAGACTAGAAAAGTATTTTTTTATTGTTCTACAGCAACCCTAATAATCTCATAAGACCACCTGTTAACTCTATACCTTATAAGATAAAGTCTTGCCTTCTGTTGATGTTCTTCCCCCTTCCCCTGTCTCAATAAGACCCAACAAGAAACAAGATCCCACTGGGGCTTGCCCCAAGCATGATATAGTTCACAGCTTTCAATATGTGGAAATAAAAATTTTTGCATGCATTCTAGTTGTTCAATCTAAATACTAAGAAAAGTTGAAGCCTAGKGCCTTCATCATGCATAATTTACATAGTACCAAGGCAAAGTATTACTGCTAGCTTTACAGAGCACTTTTTAATGATAATGTTTGCTCTTAGGTCTTTCATCATCTTTGTCCAAGATGATATTTTTCTTTATGTTGCATTAATCTCATTGACACTTTTCTGACAATGAAGAAGGTCAGGCAAATAGCAAAACCAGGTGATATTTAGTAGAATTAACATGGGGCAGAGATAATTTTCACCAAGATGTTACGTTCATACCCACACATAGGTTAGCATGACCTTCCCTCTCCTCTTTCTAACTTATCTGAATGTTAAGTCAACACATGGGTGACTCTTATCCTGGTAGTCTGTCCACATAGCAGCTGTTCTCATTGTGTGGGATGAAACCCATTTATGGGTTGAATATTTTTTATATTGCTCCCACAAGACCATTAAAAGCCACTGATATTTATATCAGTATACATAACAATAGGAAAATTACAGTTATGAAGTAAAAACAAAATATTTTAAGTTTCACATCAACATGAGTATTTATATTGAATTATGAATCATTAGGATGCAAGATAACAATGTCATAGAGTACCCTTGGGATTGGAGACATTTATGGTAATAATCTGAAACATACTTCTGGGCTCCATAAGAAAATAAGTACTTCACAACACAACCAAACTTAATTAATTGTGACTTTATTAGGAATGAGTATTAAATGACACAGCCCAATGGATGCACCAAGCAAACCACATATGATCAAAGAGAAATGCATGAAGATAAAATTCTCTGAGGAACATCATTCACACAAAACATTTTTGCTGATATTGCAGTCAGAAACTTCATGGGCAAATGTGAATTTTTGTCCCACAGATGTGAAGCTTTTCCTTTGCATTCACATCAAACTAATAGTGAGTAGAGTAGGATTAGCATAAAGAAATCACATATGTTCTGTTCCTAACATATTTATGGACTTGATATGACTTTAGAATGTATGATATAGATAAACAAATATATAATGATATAAGTATGAATATACATATTAATATAGATGTACTTCTAAAGTGGGAATAATGTGCTCATTAAGGTGATATGGTACAATATTACTTATAGGATATAAAGGAAGTTGCAATTCTAAATTAGACATTAAATACACCCTTAGTTCTTTTATATTTCCTGACTAACTTGGGCCTGTTGAGATCACAAATGATACTTTCTTTTATGATACACTAACACGTTTTACACATTGTTGAAACTGAAAAGGTCAATGAAATGTCCTGAACAGAGTGATACTTGGAAGAATCAACAGATATATTCCCATTTTCAAAAAGTCAAGAAAAGGTTTGAATTTTCAAGCATGTGAGGAGTCAGTACAATCTAGCACATGACATGATTCTTGACTATGATCCTTTCCAGTGACAACATGGAGAGGATAATTTATTTTCATGCACCCTTGCTATGTAGTTTTTATGAAAGTTACACTCCAAGGCATGTTGAGGAATAGAGACTACATTCTGGTGTAAGAAAATTGGGCTTCTCATAAATTCTAAAAAAGTAGGAAAAACTGTTTCTTTTTAGGATAACCAAACATTATTGTTGAACTTCAACTAAAGGACCTTTAGAGTAGATGTCTAAATACCACATAGATATTACCATGACAGTGGCTATTGGTCAAGGGACACATAGAATGTAGTATAAGCAGTCCATCAATGATTGAACTTTTCTACTTGATTCTCTTCAATCAGGTGGAAAGAAACTGAGTGACATTCACAGGCATAACACAGACCCTAGTGACCCACAAAGTACAAGGGTCACAAGTCTGAGGTTATCTGTTATGTAACTCCTTCTAATTTACCTCTAAGAATCATGACAAAAATGCCACATACACTCTACTGAACCAAAGGAACACACAAAAATTTCTACAATATCCTGAGTTAAGAGTTGCTAGAAATAAATCTTTCAAGAGACGAATGAGAAAGAAATGTTGAAAAATAACAATACAGGCAGGATAATTCAAGTAAGAAATATTAGGCACATAAGAAAACCATTTTGAAAAAAAATCTGGTGAACATTTTTTAATAGAACTAGGCAAAGATATTGAAATGTAAAATGTAAACATAACCAGTCATATTTTGAATATACATAATGTGAAGATATAGAGGCAGAGGGGGCAACCAGGAAAGAGGGTATGTGGAATGTAAATAAAGAATATATCTAATAATAAAATTTATTGGCTGCAAAAAGAAAAAAAAGAAAAGAAAACTATCATTACTGTATATGTTTGACCCTTTTAGGAGAACAAGAAAGCTGCTGCCATGCTCTGCTCCATAATCCTTTCATTAAGCAAATTAAATAGAACAATTTAAAAAGTGGAGCTGTCTACTCACTTTTGAAACATAAAATGCTCAAAGAACTCATCACCAAATTACAGATTCAAGACTCAGGTTAACCCCATATTTGTTGTGAGGTCACGTTTGCTGGGATTTAAGGGATTTAATATTTCTCTTGATTTTCTAGGCAATGTTGGTGTTATTTGGCTAGATCAAGAGAATAGTGGCCCTGTTATTGAGGATTAGCAGATTAGTGATTCCAAATTTCTTTTTATAATTGAAATTTTTATAGAAATAGTATCAACTCCGTCAGTTTTACCTAACTCTAATATTTATATGGAAACATAAGTGTGATAGTGTTAAGCTATACTGATTAGAGAAATTGGCCATATTCTATTTGGATTATAATCATTATTGACAATATAAACAAATGTGTATACAGTGATGCAGAGATAATGTCAATGAATAGAATAAGATAATCATATATGGCAAGTCCTTATCTTCACTATCAGGGACACATGATTTTCTTATAATTTATTCTTATTGTTGTACCATTAAAATGGGGAACACTGGCAGCTCTTTCTTACCTCTTCCTGATGGGCAAAAATCCCAATTAGGAGTAAAGGATGCAAGATTTCCTCCTTTGATATTTATGAAATAGCACAGAAAGGAATTCCAAGGTGCCATTCTTCTGATCCTCCTTATAAAAGCAGTGCCTTGTTCTTTCAGCACAGACTTGGGAGAAACTACAGAACCTCTACCAAGATGCTGGTGGTCCTGTTCACAGTGGTCCTGCTGGCCCTGAGCTCTGCTCAGGAACCTGGTCAAGGTATGAGAACATGTGTGTGCATGCTATGTCTCTTTTTAAAGCACAGGATACAACACTTCACTGGAGGAGAGAGATGGAACAAAGGGTAGGTAATGAGAGATGAATTAGATCATAAATTGTTTTACTTTTTAAAAATTGAGTCTCAGATTTGAAGGCACTGTTGTAGTTAAACTAAACTTCATATGCCAATAGCCTTCATTTACTGTTGACCAAGGAAAGAAAAATACAAATAAGAGCCATTGATGGATGGCAACTCAAGTGATAAACCTGAAACTATTATATAGAAAAATAATAACATCTTACCAATTTTCATTTTTCCACGCAGTTTCAACATTCCAAAGCATTATCTGTGTGTTTTTCATAATTTACTCAAATGTTAATCCATATGCCTTTTATTTCAGAAGACAGAAATATAGAAGAGAGGAAATGAGGAAGAGATAATTATTCTTAATTAAACAGAGATAGAAAACTAGATAGAGAGACAGAGAGACAGACAGACAGATAGGTAGATAGATGACTTAATCATTGTAGGCAGCAAGATTTTATATAAAATGGAGACAACCAAAAGAAAAGTTTATGTGTAAATTAGTCATTGATACTCAGCAAAATAGTCACCAGTTATGCTGCTAATAAATGATACATGGCCATTTTCCTAACAGTGTTAAAATACACTCGGGAAATGACAGATTGTTGATAAGTCATTTGCCAACTATAAAATATTAGCTGCATTTGTGAACTCACTGTGGGTCTATCATTTGCTTTGCTATACAATGGCCATCCCTCAAAACTCTTTCTAATAATACCAAGCAAATACCAAAAAACTTTAATCTCCTTATGTGTTTTTAGTAAGGAGGAAGTTTTATAACTGTACACTGTATTGTGATTTCTCTTTTTACTAGATAAGGAATGTAGGATTCACAGAGATTCAGACCAAAATTCTGCAAATTTGAAAATAGGGAACATTAAATGGGTGGGCAACAAATTACAATAAGCCAAAAGTCTGAATACTTAACAATAAGAGAAATTTACCTTTTCTACAAAAGAGGAGTGGTTGCTAGGAGATAAAATTTAGAAGAAGTTCCCTAATTTGACATTTCTATGGAAACAAGATTTCCTCAGTGTCTTCTTCCAACTCCTTCCTGGCTCAATTTCAGTTGATTTCAGCAGGAAAAGCTCAGAAGTAAATGTTAGTGTCTCTTTTCTTTGTGACCTTATACTTAGAGAATAGTATTGAGCCCATCAAATACAAAATGTGATAAATTGCTCAGTGAGAACTGTATAGTCTGTGATTTTTAGGCACTTCTTCCACAGATAATATTTCTCAATATGAGGCCATTCTTCTGAGCAAGCTGCTTGAATTTTACCATGAAACTTAGTGATTTGATCTGGATTCACAAAAAGACCGTTTTCCCCAAACTATAAGAGGTAACAGAACCTCCACATATGAAATGATTAATCTCTTTTAATTAGTCAAGGAAACTGGTCCTGAATAACCTACACTATATCATTCAAAGACCATGCTTTAACAGGTTAAAGTTACTATCTTGAAATGTGGGAAGATCGTTGACATAAAGGAGAACAAACTTGAGCAAAACTAAACTAATCTATTAAATGCTCTTTTGACTCAGAACTTCAGAATCAAAACCAGAGACCACCTCCTTCAGGATTCCAGCCACAACCACCTGCTAATGGGAACCAGCAAGGCCAACCCCCACAAGGAGGCCCACAGCAGAGACCTCCTCAAGGCCCACCCTCACAAGTAGGCGAGCAGCAGGGATCTCCTCAAGGACAACCCCAACAAGGAGGCCCACAGCAGAAACCTCCTCAAGGCCCACCCCAACATGGGGGCCCACAGAAGAAGCCTCCTCAAGGCCCACCCCAACATGGGGGCCCACAGAAGAAGCCTCCTCAAGGCCCACCCCAACARGGAGGCCCACAGCAGAAACCTCCTCAAGGACCACCCCCACAAAAAGGCCCACAGCAGAAACCACCTCAAGGCCCACCCCCACAAGGAGGCCCACAGCAGAAACCTCCTCAAGACCAACCCCCACAAGAAAGTGAAGAGCAGGAATCATCTCAAGAACAACTTGAACAAGGAAGTCTACAGCAGGGACCTACTCAAGGCCAAAGACCACAAGGAGGCCCTCAGCAAAGACCTCCTCAGCCAGGAAACCCACAAGGCCCACCACAAGGTCCCCAGTTGGGCAGACCACAGGGACCTCAGTAAACCAGAATTTTGTGACAGGTATGATTCATATTTATCCCTTGGTGAGTAGCAGGGGAAAAACTCATCTATATTTTACATGTTACAAATTAACCAACCTAAATATTTAGAAATAATGTCCTAGCCACAATATCAAATATTATGACTGAGTTGTCATGTTCCCTCTGTACTCTGAATACATAAGTTTTTCTAATTTTTTTCAGAAATTAAGTAAGAAGCTGACTCTCTCGCAAAGTACTTCCACTGCCACGAGGGATCAAAACTGGAGCTTCAATATACTAATAAAATATTCAGCATTCAACTTTGTTTATAGTTTTTCTTTCTGGGTGTCCTTCAATATGCAATTTCAGGACTGTAAATATTCTAAGGTCATCACTGTTTTATCATGTTTTCTTACTGTTATTTTCCCCTGCAATATCCATAAGACAGATACCTGGTACCAATCATAAATGTTCCACTCTTTTTTCTTCCCTGGCCTTTACAGCATTTTAAAAATTATTCACACATTTTTAAACAACAGGCTCACAGTTTTCTTAGACTATGAACTGAGAACAAAATCTCTTCCTTAGAAAATGTTACACCAGGCTGTGGTGAAAGGGACTCTGACTAAGTTGATCATGTAGAGCATGGTTTGCTTTTCTCCCAATTCTTTGACAAAAACTGATATATTACATTTCTAATGGTAGTCCTACCTCTGAAGATGGATTTCTATATTTGGCCATCTCCATCTTCTGAGGCTCACTACCAAGATCCGGCTGTCAATGTGTTTGAGACCACTAGTCAAAAGCATACTTTGCTCTATCTGAATAATATCCACAAACAAAATATACCACTGCATCCTAGCACATTCTAAAATAGACCTCAGTGATTCTGTTCTTAAGAATTACAACTGTAGGTATTTTACTACTGCATTTCTGCCAAAATGAGAAATCAAACACTCTAACCTTTTCCCCCAGCTTAATAAAGTGTCTGTCTGTGAAAATATCTGTTTGTGTGTGGTGAGTCCCTTGTATTGGGTGTAAGAGCATGCAGTTATGAGCATCATGAGAACGCAAGAGTATTGAGGCAGGTGTGTGTGTGTACTTGTACACYAGTGCCATAGAGGAAGAAAGGAATGGTCAGGCATCTTTGGCAGAAGGAGTAGATTTGTAGGCTCTAGAAATAGGCAGACTGGTCTGCAGTGGATTCAGGCCATCTAAGCTAGATGGCAGTACTGTCCAGAGATGCTGTACCCTTCGATTGTTTCTTAGGGTTCCTATTCCTGTACAAAATTTTATGAATAGGAAGCAAACTGGGAATGAAAGGGTTTATTCATCTTACATTTTCACATTGCTGTTAATTTCCAAATTAATTCAGGACTGGATCTCAAGCAAGGTAGGAAGCAGCAGCTGATGCATCATCTATGAAGCGATGTTAATTATTTCCTTGCTACTCTTGGATTCCTAGGTTTGCTTTCTTATAGAGCCCAGGACCACCAGCCCATTGGTGACACCACCAACAATGGGCACACCTACACTTAATCACTCATTGAGAAAATGCCTTACAGATGGATTTCATGGAAGCTATGCTTCAAGGGAAGATCCTTACTATTTATAATAAAAAATTGAATATTTATTTATTTACATTTCAAATGTTATCCACTATCTGGATTTCCCTCTTCAAAACCCAAAACACATCACTCTTACCCATGCTTCTATGATGGTACTCCCCTATCAACCATACTGATTGCCACCTCACAACCTAAAATTCCACTGGAGAATCAAACTATCATAGGACCAAAGGCCTTCCCTCCAATAATGCCAGATAATGCACTTCTACATAAGCAGCTGGAGACATGGATCCTCATGGGTTGGTGCTGTAGTCTATAGGACTTTTAAGGGATCTGCATAGTTGATATTTTTGTTCTTCATATGGGAATGCCAACACTTCATGTCTTTCAGCCTTTCCCTTATATCCTCTATTGATGTCCCTATCCTCATCATAAGGGTGGCTGCACACGTCAGCATCTGCGTTGTTCAAGCTCTGACAGAGCCTCTCAAAAATCAGCTATGCCAGGCTACTGCTAGCAAGCACTTCATGGCATCAGAAATATTGTCTGGGTTTGGTATCTTCTTATAGGATGGATCCCCAGGTAGAGTTGTATCTGGATGGCCTTTCAGATTCTACTCCATTCTTTGATC
Source organism: Apodemus speciosus (assembly GCA_002335545.1). Lineage (NCBI taxonomy): Eukaryota > Metazoa > Chordata > Mammalia > Rodentia > Muridae > Apodemus > Apodemus speciosus. The sequence continues at coordinate 33,140 of BDUI01002448.1, read as the reverse complement.
TTTTTTTTTCACAGGAGCAATTCTGGGTTAAAATTTTTGGGATGGCTGAGTGTCCCAATACTTCAACCTGGGGCCTTGCCTAACTTTGGATATGCTCTCTACGTGTTCCCTATTTGCTTTGTTACTCTAACATGGTGAACTCTTCTACTAGAATCCTAAGCCAAAATAATGTCTCTCTTCAGCTTCTTTTGGTCAGCAAATTTTATCACAGTAATTAAAAAAGTAATGAATACACACATGGAGAATATTCTGTCAATATTAGACCATGATTTGTGACTATTGACATAGTATACATGTTGTAAAGGAAGGAGGGTTATAGTAGCACATAGTTCTAAGACAATATTTACATATTATGTTGAAATAAAGGCTTGTACCATACTGAGTATATTCTCTTGAATACAAAAATTAAAGAAAATATTATCTGATATTGTTATTGTGTTTATGATCTTAAAAATATCAATTTTAAAATAATTCTTGTTTTAAAATCTAAACCTTAAGATGGTACCAATCATATCTTCAGATCAGTAACTACTCCTTCTGCAATCCCCTCTCCATTTTGGAAGATATTTCTGAAGCAAGCAGTGGGAAGGGTACACCATAGCTAGAATGTAAGCCTTGAGCATTGCTTCATCCTTACCCTCTGACTCGGACTTTATATTTATTTATACTTGCCTTAGTTATATCTCCTGTAAAGTGTGAGAATGATGGTGATCACACTTCATAGAAACTTCATTTTAAAGATTAAATGGTAAGTATGTTAAATATAACCAACTTTCTTTTACATATAACATTCTTCCAAGTTTTACTGAACACATATACACTTAAGGGAGAACACAGTATATTTTTTAGAAAGCTTCAACATTAATCAATTTATTGTATCACAACAGGAAAGCTAGAATCTATAGGTAAATTAAGATTTCTTTTTGATTTTACATCCTTGATTTTAATTAATTAATCAATTATACCACAAACTTGTCTAATTAATGAGCTGTTTTTCTTCTGTACTSACCTGAAATTGTTTGATTTTCCTTAATAAATTTCATCTGAAATTTATCTTCCCATCTCAGAAAATGCTTATATTTCATTTTGTATGTCTATCATTTTTACTGTTATTATTAGTAGTAGTATTAGTAGGAGGAGGAGGAGGAATATGTTTACAAAGATATATATAATATGCATTGTGTCTATTTAGTATTATACAGATATACTTGGCTGTTGGGATGAACACTTCAAAATGGCAACCTATCAAAGGTTTGTTCCTGAAGAAAACTGACTTTCCTTCCATTACTTATTATTGATGACCTGGAACTCTGCAGCTAATTGTCWGGGAGAGTGAACATCTCATTAGATTTTGAGAAAGCATTGGACAAAATTAATCATCCTTTCATGGTAAAAGGTTAGGAAGTTTAGGAATTCAAATCCTATTCCTAAATAGAACAGAAAAACAGTGAACAAGTAGTGAACCTCAAACTAAATGGAGAGAACTTTTAATCAATCACACCAAAATCAGGGACTAGACAAGGATTACCACTATCCCCCTACCTATTCAATATAGTACTTGATGTTCCTGAAACAGAAGAGGAGAAGGCAGCAGTATCCCTGAGGCCCAGAAGCACATCTTTGTTCTGGCGATGACCTACAGTGGTGAGAAGACCTGCTGTCATGGCCAACATGGTGGAGCCATCTGTTGAGTCTTTAAGGTCATAAGGCTCAGCAACATTAGAGAACCATGAGTTTACTCCATCAGCTGTCATTCAGGTACATGATTTTGATGATGAGTAAACATTATAAGAAGAAATTTTGGAAAGAGAGACAAACTTTCCTTCTGAAATAGATGATCTTGCAAGGGAATGTGACATGCCAATCCATGAGCTTCACAGCCTCTATGTTTTCAACAGCAGAGTTCAGTTACCTGAAGAAGATGAGGAGGAAGAGGAGGAGGAGAAAGTTGAAGCTGATGAAGATGCTGATCATGATGATAAGAGTTGCTATAGTGGGGAATATAAAGAAGAGAATATAAAGGGTTCATGTGGTCAGAAGGATGATACTCAGTCTTCCAATGAAGATCCCTCACAATCTGTTACTACCCAAGATGTTCAGGAAATTTACACACATTCATGTAAATATTTTAATGCCAATAGTGAAATAGAAGAAGAATATGAAGAAGATGAAGATTATATTCCCCCAGAAGACTAAAATAGGAAATCATGATGGGCTGCATGTTTCAAGAAGAGATTCCAGTTGGCATTTGTAGATTCAAAGAACGTGAAAGAGTGTATAAAAATGATGATCAGCATCTCTGGGATCCAGAATATTTACCAGAAATTAAATTGATTTCCTTTCTTAAGGATACATCTAGAACAAGGGAAAAAAAGGTGTAGAAGCAATTTCTGAAGGATCTCATATAAATGACATTGAACAGGCTTTATATGAATTAGTTAAATGCAGTTTTGGTACAGAAAAAGCCTTGAAAAGATTGAGGTTTCATGCCAAAGTAATTCCAGTGGAATTATATGTGTGGACAGAGGAAAAATGTAGAAAATATGAACAAGGGCTTAAGGCCTATGGAAAATATTTTCACAGATTTAGGCTAATAAAGTATGAAAAAGATCAGTTGGGGAATGTGTAACATTCATGTGGAAAAAGTCTGAGCTTTATGATTTCTTTGGTCAGCAAACAAGTTTTGGAAAAAAGAAATATGATCTTCATTCTGGTGTAATGATTACATGGATCAATTTTTGGATGAAAATGAAAGTGCAGCTTCTAGCCAAGCACTATCCTCTCCAACAATTGCCTCAAATTGTAGTAACAGGCAGTCAGAGAAAGAAGATGGCATTATCAGCAATAGTAATCTTTTGGACCAGGAGAAATACTGAACAAAGTAGAAGAAAAGTTGAAGGCTTACACATTAATGGACCAACAGGTGGAAATAAGAAACCACTTCTTACAGATATGGACACTAATGGTTATGAAACAAATAACCTGAACATTGTCCAAGAACTTGCCCATATAACTGAAAGAAATGAAAAAGATTTTGATGAAAAAATGAGAGACCAGCCAAACAGTGGTGGATAAACAACAGTGGGAAAGTCCAGGCTCCTGTAAGTTTTGCCAGGATGCAGTCTCACATGGGAAGTTTGAGGAACAAGAAAACACAAATCACTAACTCTTAGGCCTATTTCACTTTCTTTGCTATTAAGTCTGGATGAGTACAATTTTCAGGGTTTTGGGTGTCCTTATAAAGCTGATTTCCTTGTAGCAGTTGGTTAACTCTTTAAATTTAAATTAAGTACTAACCTTAGGGAATGGGATTCATAATTCTACCTTTTGCATGTTCTTTTACTTCAAATTTTTGAAGACTTCTTTAAGGATAACCAAGTCATATTACTTATGAAGGTTGTAAAAGCATTCATGAAGAATTGTGAAAATGTGTGATTTTCAAATTTCTACTTACTAACAAATAATTTGGGGCTACTAAATATCAGCATGACACACAGATTACAAGCTTGTTTGCATTTGCTATAATTTTATAAAATAATATTGAAGAAAAACAAAAAAAATACTGTCAGCTTAATTGCATAGATGTACCATTAGGATGAGAATCCTATTCAGTTATTCTCATGTGGCCTGTAATATTTCTCATTGTTCCAGTTAAGACAACAGAAATGGAAAGGCAGATGATGTTGCAATATTGCAACAACCAAGGAGTAACTGTAGACAAGTAGCAATGTTAATTTGAATAAAAAATAATGGTTTTACAAATTTTCAGATTTTTCCAGTTGTAATCCAATATGTCGAATTTGATACTGTTTATCAGAAATGAAACACATATATATGTATATATATATGTGTGTGTGTGTGTGTGTGTGTGTGTATGTGTGTACAATTACTTGAAGTCCTAACAAGTGCTATTAGTTAACAAAGGGGGTTCAAAGGGATACAAATTGGAAGAAAGAAGGCAAAATATCACTATTTGCAGATGATAAGATTGCATAATTAAGTGACTCCAAAAATTCCACCAGAGAACTCCTAAAGCTGATAAACAACTTCAGCAATCTGCCTGGACATAAAATTAACTCAATCAAATCAGTAGCCTTCCACAACTCAAATGATAACCAGGCTGAGATTAAATTAGGGAAAGGACACCCTGCATAATAGTCACAAAATAAAAAAAAAATTCCTTGGTGTGATTCTAACCAAGCAAGTGAAAATCTGTGTGGTCCAAATTTCAAGAAAAGAAAAAAAAATTAAAGATCTCAGAAGATGGAAAGATTTCCCAAGGTCATGGATTGCAGGGTTAATGTAATACAAATGTCCATCTTCCAAAAAGCATTCTACAGATTCAGTGAAATCCCCATTAAAATCCCAAAGAAATTCTTGCTTGAGTCAGAAAGAGCAATATGCAAATTCATTTGGAATAAAAACAAATCCAGGAGAGCAAGAACTATTTTAAACAATAAAAGAACTTCTGGGGAAATCATCATCCTCCAGCTGTATTACAGAACAATAGTGGTAGAAAAGATAGGGAAAGTTGTGAGGAGCAGACAAGTATCAACAAGGGACTAAATAACATTAAATGTCACATTGTGTAGATTTCTGATGTTTTCGTAAACTAACTGTGTATGTAAATTAATCTGCACTGTTGTTCCTTAACTACTCTCAGCTATTTCTAATTAAAATCTTGAAAACACACAGGTTTAGGGACTAAAAACACCTCAGATCAGATATAGATCTAAAATAACAGATATAGAAGGACTGGGACTTATGATTGCACTTAAAAAATTTGAATCAATACAAAAAATTTATACCAATAAAACCCTTTATTTTCATCAAAATAAATTATGTACTATTTAAGAAATTATGACTTCAGCTTAGTAACAATTAAGAAGATTTCTACCAATTGACACTATAGCTATGCAATCAATTCTAACTATTCTTCCTTGTTCCAATTATGACCATTTCTACATTCCCTAGAAAGAGGATCTTTAATAACCACTCCCAGTCCCAAATTCCTAGGAACTGGGACAAAACTTTATAACTTCTTCCAACTGAACATGGGCTGTGAGATATTTTTGAAGGGTAGGAGGGGAGATAAAGTGAGGGAGYTGTTTGAACTTAAGGAGGATATACCAACAGTTGTATTAGTCTCTTCTGTCTGTGCCCTGACTGGATCTGGATGTAAAACCAAGTAATCAGGTGTTTAAGCAGGTCAGTTCATCATGACTCATGAGGAGATTCACCAAAACTCTATATTCAGTAGTAYACAAACCTCAAAATAAAATGTTATTATCATCAAGAAAACATTTTAGTTTGATTGTTTGGAATCTAGATTTTCAGGGCATCTCCCTCTATCAAATCTGATCCATATAAATCGGGAAGTTGTAAATACCTTAATCGCCTTTTCCAAAAACAAAAAGAAAATCCCATTTCACAAATTAGCATGTCTTTGAGCCAGTAAACAGAAAAACAGTCAAGTTTATCTCTCTCCCAGAGGAATAATTTGACCACAAAACTCAACATCAAACCCATTTTGAAAATTAAAACAATCTAGATTCTTCTGGTCTCTGATCCTYGTGGCTCCACCATGATAGTAGGAAACTATAGCACCTACATCTTACACCTTTGTTATTCAAGTTCCAAGAGAAAGCCAATCCTACTTCCTCTCTTCTCTCTCCAACCCAGAAGTCCCACCTTCTTACCCAGTGATTGGCTCCTTTATTCTTTAGTGGATTGGTTAAAAAAGAACAGCTCCAGGCCAAACCACAACAGACTCCAAAGAATTAGAAAAAAATAACCTATTTAAAAACGGGTTACATAAATAAACAAAGAATTCTCAACTGAGGAAAATTGAATAGCTCTGTAGTACATTTTGTTTTGTGAATAAAAAGTAAGTGTGATTTTCCATTAAATAAAATTAATAATTGTTTAACAATTTAGA
>BDUI01002447.1:71595-86595 GCA_002335545.1 Apodemus speciosus | reverse complement strand
TCTGATATTCATGCTTGCAATGAAGTATTCTGAGTCTCTAGCACCTCCAACATCTTGGGGTCTCCAGTGAAATCCAGGCTTCACCTTAACGGCTTCATAAAATGTGCCTCCATGCAAGAACACTCCTGACGCGTGCCTGGACTCGGCTTCTCTCCTCGGTCTCAATGGGAGATTCCACAACCCCTTCCTTGTATTCTTGACTCTGTTGCTAGAGCCATGTAGTCAAAGCTGCCAAGATTTTCTGCTTTCTCGGGCTAGCACTTGCCCCCTTGTTCAAATACATGTTCGTCAGCTTTCTGCTTTAGATTGTTTCCTTTACTGCTTATGTTTTCCTCTGTTTATTTGTCACCAGTTGAAAGCTTAGCTGGCTGGAGTCTTGCTCTGAGGTAACCACTCCTATTATTCCACTTAGTATCAAACTTTTCATTAAACTTTTAAAAACTTTTTAAAGGAGCTTTCTTAAGCACCTTACACACTGGACTTAGCTCCACAACACTTCCTCGTGTTCCTTTTCTTCTCAAACTGTATATTTTGTAATTTTCCTTCCTCAGCTGGCTCCTTTTCATTAYAGATCTAGGCTAAGTGTCCTTTTCATTATAGATCTGAATGAGAGTGACCACTAATAAGCACATGACAGAGTCAATACTAGTCTTAGACTGTCTGGAAATCTTCCCTGCCAACAGTATTAATCCCAAACTCTACAATTTAGCTTCAACCAGATTTTTTTTAAAAACAAGGGCTGAAAGCAACCCCATTCTTCACCAAAATATTACAAGAGTAGTCTCTAGTCAACTTATTAATAATTTTCTTCTCTGAAAATTTTGAGCTGGGCCTTCACATTCCACAATACGCTAAGAGCAACCAACTTCCATGCTCGTACTAGGCTGGCCCATCAAGCCCTGCTTAAAGCATCCGACTGTTTTTATAGTTCAGAAATCTTTCTCATTCCTCCAAAAAAAAATATGATCAGGTCTATCACAGAGGAAAAGAATTTCCACTCCTGGTACCAAGTTCTCTCTTGCTCTGTGTTCCTCTGTTGCTGTGAAGAAATACCATGACTATGGCACCTCTTGTTAATGAAAGCATTTAATTGGGGCTTGCTCACAGTTTTAGCAGTTTATTCCACTACCATCATGACAGAGAGCATGGCAACATGTAGGAAGATATGGTAGTGAAGAAGTAGTTGAGAGATTTACATCTGAATCTGGAGGCAGCAGCTAGAGAGAACTACTGAGCCTAACTTCAGCTTTTGATATCTCAAAACCTATCCTCAGTGTCACACTTCCTCCAATACGGCCATACCCACACCTAGGCCACGCCTTCTAATCCATCTCAAGTAGTACCACTCTCTGATGCCTAAACATTCAATATAAGAGCCTATATATTTGGGGTCACTCTTAAGCATTCCATTATCTCCCATATATAAGCTAGGAAACCAGGAAAAATCCAAAATCCAGAATAGGCAATCATGGAAGTCTTGCAGTCTGAAAGCCAAATAACCTGAAACTCTAGTGTCTAAAGGTGGATGGATGTCTTGTCTAAGATAAACGAATTCTTTCTCAGACCTGGACTCCAGTTGAGCCCTCAGCAAACTGGATAACAGCCACTCAGATTGCTAAGAGGCCATTTACTAATTCAAAAAGCTTTTTCTTGCAGAAACAACTTCAGAGACCCACCCAGAAATAATGTTTTCTTGCTAGCTAATAAGATTAACTGTCACATATTTCTTCATCCTAAAACACTCTTTCTATGTAAGTTCTACAGGAAAACCAACCAATTTGAAGATATCAAGTATTCCATATAGAAGATGAAATTCTAAGAGGTCAAATGCTATGTCCACTGACCCTGTTAATACTTTTCAAAATAACTTTTCTATTAAACCACACAATAAAATAATTTTATTTATGGTTGAACGACAGTTCTATGAGTTTCTCAAACATACAGACAGTCGCAGACAGACCTGAGCACTGGTGAATTGCTGTAGTAGTGACATACTGAAACGAAAGTGGCACCACTTGCCCAGCAAAGGCATGCCAACTTGGAACTTTGACTTGGCTTTCTTTCCTGGTCTCATAAGACTCATGACAGTCTTTAAGCTACAATATGCTGTATGGTCATTTGAAACTGAGGCCTTCCACTGTTATCCAATATTCTTGGCACGTCTTTGCTATAATCCCCGTTACTGCAGAGGGGCATAATCAGATGTGTGTTTCTGGAGAAGGAAACAGTTCATTGTGCTGCTCAAAAAAATGAAGAGGAATACAAGGTTGTCTTCCCACAGGCTTCTGCTTACTGGACATTTGCTACACTAAAGCAAAACAAGTTTAATCTGTTCCCTCTGACCTACCTCACTGGGATTTAGACTTCAAGCACATTTCTCCTCTCTATTTGATGCTTAGCCCATACTCTAAAAGCCTTGGTCCMCCCTAGCATGGAAGTAAAACCCCAACCTAGTTATACATTTTTTTCAAACAAAAAAACAAAATCAGCAATAAGCTTCTATAATTACAAAGAACCTAATAGAAAATGTGATCTGAGACAGTTTTCAAAAACAATATCACTAAAGCATAAGTGTGCACAATGTAAAATTGGTTACAGGTAAGTAAATCCTTGGGAGAAAATGTTTGTGTAGTTAAAAATTATTTTCCTATCYTAGTCAATAGCACAGTGACCCAATTGAATTTGACCTCAGCTAATGTAGACTATGAATTCTGTGAGACATCCTGTTTGGCAGATACTATCCTGTGTCCTCATTCATTCAAATGCCCATCTAATGAGACGGTGATCCACATGTACAGTTACCTTCTAAATTACCTGAACAGGATTGTATATTCTTAATAAACTTTGACATTTTAAATAGATTTATTAATGACTTTAAGGCATGTAGGAACAAATTAAAAGTTTTATATCCTGCTTCCTTTTTACATCATTGAAACAAATGTCAATTGTTTTATAAGGAGAAGTAAAAAAAAATAAATAAATAAATAAAAGAATAAAGTAGGCCAAGAAGCAGTAGGCATCCTGGTACTTAGATAAGGATTCCAGATGCCCTGGGTTTTGAGAGACGGCACTTGTTGTGTGGGATTTGCTTATTCTTGACCTCAGCTGTTCTCTGTAGACACTCCTAGGCAAGGATTTGAAAGTCTCAAGTAGAAATTCTATCCAAAAGCAATGTCAAAAGATCTGTGTGAAGTTTTGTAAATGGCTGTGTTAACATTTCAGCTTATAAAGGAATGAGTGCTTCACAATCCACTAACGTTAGCTCACAATTTCTTTAAAATGGTGTAATATCAATAGTTCCACTGCAGCCAAAAGGGTCTGCTTGAAAGCTGTGTAGAAAACTTCATCGCAGGCCAATCTCCTGCAGTTAGAAACTATGGTTAATTTTACTAGGATTTTCTTAGAAAAGCATTTTATCCTTTACTAATATAAACCTGAAAAGCAGATATAATGCTGACTATCTAGGGCTCTAATGTCAATACCACTACGGCAGAACACAATTCTTTGCCAATATGTCCAATGCAYGCCTTGAAAACTTGCAGATACCAAGAGCCTATGTAAATATGTACAAATCTCTTCGCTCCATGGTAACAGCTGGGACTTATGTACCACGTGGGTATTCATGAAATAAATTCCAGTTTCTTCCAAAACCTTTTTTTGTCAAGTAAAAGAGTACTACGGGTTTAGGTAAGACTTTTGTGGCTGCACTGCAAACATCCAGTTAACTATAGACAAGGAAGTTTTATTGCTACAGTGGTTGGCCCTGCTTATCATTAGGAGCACAAGGAAAGGATGGAGCACGAGAAAGGCCCAGAGCACACAGTGTGCTGATAACAGCGAACACTGGGCTGCTTACTTTATGTCTTCATCCATCATGTGGGTTTTTATTCTTACCATTCATTGTGTAATGAGAACGGCCTTGTTTTCTGTCTAATAATTTATTAAGAACTTAAACCTAATGGGCTAATATTGACTCTAAAATATTACATAGTTTAAGAAAGTATAAATCAGTATTCATACACTTGTTTATTTGTTCAAATCAAGTCCAGTACCCTAATTTATCAGTACCACACTACCTTCTGAGTTTCCTATGATAACCATGGGATGTGTGATCGCTGTTTCTCAAAGCAGTCCCACACTTAAAGCAATCATCCAGTAAGTTATATGGCTTAAACCATGGACCCCTCTGGAAGCATGCAGAGTCATTCCCATGGCTTTCTAGCTAAATAATTGATTGGGTGTTGAAACTTCGAGCCAAAGATTCTCATTCAAAGCCCCACCCCCAACCCCACTAGCCGGTTATGAATTTTGTTCTTCCCTAACCTTGGAGAAAGCACTTATTCTCAGAGAAACCTAATTTCTAAATTCTAAAATGACCTAGTGTGATTCAGTGATCTTTGAGTTCCTTCCAGCTGTAGAATTTTAGATTTCTTGATGGAAATGGTTCTACATAACAGATGGACTCAGCAAGATTTTTTAGCCGAAGCAACCTATGAAATATGGCCTGTCCATTCACAGCTGAAGAGAAGGAAAAGCAGGGTAGTTTACCAGGGTAATGAGGTCAGGGGGGAAAAAAGGAACTCATTTTGTGATACAATTTTCTTTTATGGTATAATTCTGTCCTTAATATGAAGCATGCATTTTGTCGACCATAGCCTGCTTGCATTAGGTAGTCAGAACCTATTTTAAAAGTAGGGAAAAGAACAGGAGGATTAGGAATGTGTCATAGAGGATCTGTGCAGAGAGCAGAGGTGAGTCAAGGAAATGTACAGAAAAATGTATACACACAGAGACTGAATGGGTAAAGAGACAAGTAAAAAAATGAAGAATATGTCTTCAATTAAAAAAAAAGCTACTCCTCAACTTTTCATGCTTACAGAGAATGTCTGAGCTGAACAATGTCTAGATTTATAGATAGTATGGAAAGCTGCTTAGAATTTTAATTAAGATAAACCTAATATTGAGAACAAGCTTTTTATAAGTTATAATTTAACAGCAACTCTATTTGTTGTCTAGAAATGGGAATAACTCTCATCTGAAATGTAATGTAATATATGAAAAGACAGGGACACTCGGAGGCATTTTCAAATTGGGATCCCATCTGCCTTTCACTTAGAACACTGTAAGTCAGAGAAATTAATCCATCTTCCCAGAATTCCACATCAAATTGTTGATTGAGCTAACCCACTACATTTCTTTTGTTTCTCTACTTTGTTCTGCCTTACTTTTTCTTTATTTTTTCCTCTTGATTTGAGATCCCAGACCTCTTAGAAAAGACCCATAATATCAAAGGTACTAATTTCAGTCTTGCACTGATGAAGATTTTCTAGATAATGGTTTATTCAGAAAATCCATTCAGCATGTGGGGTTGAAGCTCAATGACAACCTAATAATGGAAAGAATGAATACATGGAGTTGTTCATTCAACTGGAAGAAGCAAAGCAGATATTCTTCTACAGAAAAAGTAGCAGGAGTTTAACCTGCCATTTATAATGCAGCCATGTTACAAATGGTGTCTTTGGGGGGAAACATCTGTATTAGTTGCTTTTTGTTGTGATAAAATATCCTGATAAAAATGATGTATGACAGAAAGGATTTATTTTAACTTACAGTTCCGGACAGAGTCCAGAATGATGGTAGAGACATAGAACAGGGCATCTGGAGGAGAAAGCTGAGCACTCACATCTCCGTCCACACCCAGGAAACAGATGCTACAAATTGAAATATAGCATAGTTCAACTAGGGGCAAGGCTATAAACTGCCTGTCCCCAGGACTGACTTTCTCTCAAGGCTTTCCGTCCAACCATCCACAGTCACAAACCCAGAACCAAGTGTTGAACTATTTGAGCCAGAGGGGGACACTTGTTCAAATCACCACAAGGTCCATCATACAATTTGGTCCATTTTTTCTAGAATGAAACTTTCACGATGACATTTTTACCTCTTTCAGAAAGTCTTTGAGTTACCGTACATCACTATTGAATTTATTTTAAGCTAAATTAGTAGTTTGCATTTATTGTAATTAAAGACCCCAAACAACGTTCTGAATTTTAAAATGAGTTACAGATGCTTTATCCCAATGGAGGTATTGATACAAAAAGATATAAATCAGGATCTGCCAAAAACTACAATTAATTTTGGGAAACTTCCTCTTTTTCCACTATTTTCAGTGATTACGGATATGTAAGGTATTTCAGTGATTTCAAAAAAATGCCTCCACTCCTAGCCTTTATAATATGTAGTTTTTAAAGTTCTAATGTAAATTGGTTAAAAGGAAGGTATTTAAAATAAATTCCCCTGTTGACTAAAAGCAAGATTTGTAGTAGTGAATGACAATGAATCTGGATGACTAAAGACAAATCTAAATTTGGGTCTTATCAAATGTTTCTTCAATCTAATTAAGTATACTCCATTTCCATCACAAGACCTATCCTTCTTCCAAGAAACATGCAAAAACACCACACAAACCTGTTAGGATCTTGTCAAGCATAAGGCTCTGTGCATTTTTATTTCCATTTATTTATCAAGAGTCTAAAACTCAGAGATCAAAGTGCCAGAGATACTAAGTGATAGGCCTGATGCAATAAGGACACATGTTCCACTATGTTCATAGCAGCCTTATTTATAATAGCCAGAAGCTGGAAAGAACCCAGATGTCCCTCAATGGAGAAATGGATACAGAAAATATTGTATATTTACACAATGGAATACTACTCAGCAATTAAAAACAATGAATTCATGAAATTCTTAGGCCATTTGGTTGGAACTGGAAAATATCATCCTAAGTGAGGTAACTCATTCACAAAAGAACACACATGGAATGCACTCACTGATAAGTGGATATTAATTAGCCCAGAAGCTCTGAATACCCAAGACACAACTCGCATATCAAATCATTCCCAAGAAGAAGGAGAAGGCCTTGGTCCTGGAAAGGCTTGATGCAGCATTGTAGGGGATTGCCAGGACAGAGAAGTGGGAGGGGGTTGATTGGGGGATGGGCAGAGGGAAGAGGACTTATGGGACTTATGGGGAGGGAAGAACCGGGAAAGGGAAAATCACATTTAAAAAAGTGATAGGTCTGAGTTTAAACGAAGTGGCCCTGAGCTCCTTCTTGCTACGTCATTGCCTTTCACTCCAGACATTTCCTGGCCATGTTTGCCCTGCTCTAAAGCCCAATGGTTATAGAGCAGTCTCCACTTTGCTCATTCAGGCATTGGCTGTTCTTCATGCCCCAGCCCAAGATCTTAAGCTTTGATGAAGTTTGTACTATATCAGCAATTTTTTTCTTAGCCTCGATATAGAGTTTGTTATCACATTTTGCTGTTTTAATGTATATTATTTTATAGGACTCATGTTATATATATTTTCTTTCCTGCTCTGGGAGAGTCAGTTCCTATGCCCGTGAGATGATCAATTTGGAATGTTTGTAATGACATTGCACAGCCCTCTTCTTAACTATCCTCTCACTTCTGCATCTTGAAGGATATCGGCATCCTGTTCACGTTTATTTTGATCAGAGGGAAACAGGTAGTTTGAATGATGGAACACCTCCTTRGTATTAACTTCTTGATGGATTTTTTTATATAACTTATTGAAGCAACCATTTCCCCCAAAACTATTTTAAATAATTCCAACATCCTAGTAGCAAATCCTATTTTTAAAACTGAGCTCGATGTTGAGTGATTTTAGTTTAACCAGAAAAAGAAAATCATATGGTAATCCATCAGGGGAAGAGTATTTATTTCAGTTTTTCAATTTCTTTGTTGCTTTAGAGATTTTTGTTTCATTGTTTGCTTGGTTATGGTTGGTTTTGTAAAGCAAATGAGAACGTCCCAATGCCCTTTCATCATGACCTGCAGGAAACAAGAGAATTACAAATTTGTTTGAGTACACATAAAAATAATATAAGGCCATTAGAAATATTTGGCCTCCAAAGGGCCCAAGTGAGGATGACTCAATCCTACTTGGGAGAGAGGAGAAAGCAATCACAGGGAGCAGAGGAGTGGAGGGATCTGGGAGGGTGAGGGGACAGGGATTGGAAAGGGGGAAGATGATCAGGTGTTGGGGCTGGGGTGGGGGCAGGAGTGAAGTCCTGAGGGCCAGCAGAAAGAATGGAAACAGGCAACCTTGGGAGGTAGGAGGGGGGGTACCCTCTAGAATATATCAGAGACCTGAGAGGTGAGAGACACTCAGGACTCAAAGGGTGGGACCTTAGATGAAATGACCAACAGTGGGGAGAGGGAACTTGTAGARTCCACCTCCAGCAGAAAGACTCATCATGTGGAGGGATGGGGTTGCCATCCCACAGTCAAAAACTCTGACACAGAATTGTACCTGTCCAAAAGAACTGCAGGAACAAAATGGAGAAGAGACTTATTGGAAGGAGGTCCAGGGACCAGCCCAAATTGGGATCCAGTTTAAGGGGAGGCCACCAGCAGTCTCAACTAACCTGGACCCCTGAGATCTCTCAGACACTGAGCCACCCACCAGGCAGCATACACCAGCTGATTTGAGGTCCCCAACACAGGACTGCCTGGTCTGACCTCAGTGAGATGCACCTAACCCTGGTGGGGTAGGGTTTGTTTTAGGGACATCCTCTTGCAGATGGGGAAGGAGGAATGGGATGAGGAACAGTCAGAAGGCAGAGCAGGAGAGGAATAATGACTGCACTGTAAAAGAGATTAAAGAATATAATATTAAGAAGAAGTACTTGGCTTCTTATTAATCTAAACTATATAGAGTTAGTCACCCAACCCCCATAATCAGACATTAAGTATTAGAAAATACCAGAAATTAACTGCAACAGAGACATATTGATACATCAGTACATCAAACATACTTTTCAAATTTTATATTAAATGGCCCAATTCCTATCCTGTTTGTATAGAATTCCAAGCCCTTTCTATGCTTTCTGTTTAAAGTACTAATGAATGACTACTGTGCATATAATTGCATGCTTTATCTTCGGTAATCTGAACATCTATTCTGTTCCTGAGGTTAAATTCTGAATTTTCAGTTTATAGATGCCATCAAAAGTTAAAAGCTGTTTTAAACTTCAATATAAGGCTCTTGACAAACAGTGTGACTTTATCACACTGAGTACATTTTCCACAGAGACTGCCTATCAGAACACCCGTTAAAAGAGTCAATAGTATTCGGTTTGGCTGCCCTGGTGATTGTATAGTTGTACAGCCTAAAAAGGGAGGCTGGGAACTTTCAACACTTTTTCTCTTTTATTTGTGTCCAGTTAAATATTTGTCTGGTGTCACTCTCTGYCTAATTGATGTGAGTCCACTGCCTGTGGGAGAATCAAGTCATACACTCTGGAGAGTCTTTGTAAATTACTTTGCCAACAACTAACCATGGTGGGATATGACATGCAGCTGGGAAACTGGAATGGCTGTATTAATTATGCTCCAATTAGGTTGTTCTGTCATATAGATCTAGCCTAGAGTAACAGCCTGGTGTTCAAACACAGATACATTTTAAATAAATGGTGAAGAAAATGACTATTTAGAGTGTATTATTTAGAGTGTATATTTTTCATCATGGGTTTGGACTTATATAAACTGCTAAGGCTGTCAACATTTGTGTGAAAAAAACAGGGGTAGATATTTAGCGAATGCCCTTTGGAAGTTTTTGTTGACATAAAGTTGAGTCATTTCTTTAACATAGACATAAAAATCCAGACTACAAACAAATGAGCAAAAGAAGAAAATAGCCACAGAAGATAGAGCTTAAAGGGACACAGGCTGAAAAATAATCCTCCCTCTCTTAGGGTATCATTAAACACACACACGAGATAGTTTCATGTTAGAAAATCATAGGCAGGACACCATTTCTTTCTTCCACAACCGTCAACTGAGGGTCGCTATGTGCCATAGGATGTGCAGTGAGAATTCAGTGCTAAAGGGATAAACAGGGGATCTTGATATCATAGCCCTGCAGAAAAAGAACCCCAATAAGCAAATTACATCATAAATTACTAATAAGACTACTTGTGCTGAGTGCTCTAAAGGGTACCCAAAATGCATCTTGCTTCTCAGCACCGTAGGCTTACTGTATTTAAGTCTGATCCCAGGGATCAAACTCAAGGTATCAGGCTTCATCGCCCTCACCTTTACACACTAAGCCATCTTGGTGGCCCCAAATTATTGTCCCTATGTATAACGAGTATTTCTCCTCATTCTCTCTGCTTAGCATCTGCATGTTTTAGACCTGAATGATGTCACCCATAATCCGAAAGAGCTACTGGTTTCCACATGTCACGGTTGTCTAACTATGCTCTTGTACATGTCTATGTAATATGTGTTGGTTGTCTTGATATGTCTTTAAGGAAGCCAAGTTTTAGAAACTGCATGAATACCTAATATAACAAAGATAAATCCAAACCTTTCCTCTGGGTGTTATTCCATGAAAGACACTTTAAAAAAAAAAACAAATTATTTTATTTATTTACATTCGAAATGTGCCATGCTCCGCAGTCCCCATTCACAGAGTTCTTCATGCCCTACCCACTCTCTTTCCCCTTCCCCTTCCCTTTGCCTCCGACAAGGCTGTTTGGGACACCGAAAAATAGAACCCCCCTCCTCATCTGCCTTCCCACAGTTCCTCATTTTATTCCTCCTTCTCCTTGTGTCCAAAAGGATGTCCCCACCCCTATGACCCACCAAGCCTCCCCACTCCCTGGGGCCTCAAGTCTCTCAAGGATTATGTGTATCTTCTACTGAGCCCAAATCAGGCAGTCCTCTGCTGTATATGTGTCAGGACCCCCGACCAGCTAGTGTATGCTGCCTGGTTGGTGGTTCAGTGTCTGAGAGATCTCAGGGGTTCAGGTTAGTTGAGACTGCTGGTCTTCCTATGAGGTTGCCCTCCTCCTCAGCCTTTTCCAGTCTTTCCCTAATTCAACCACAGGGTCCCCAGCTTATGTCCATTGGTTGGGTGTAAGTATCTGCATCTGTCTCAGTCAGCTGCTTGTTGGTCCTCTTGAAGGACAGCTGTGCTAGCCTCTTATCTCTAAGCACACCATAGCATCAGTAATAGTGTCAGGCCCTGGAGCCTCCCAYTGAGATGGATCATAAGTTGGGCCAATCACTGGACCTCCTTTCCCTCAGTCTTTTCTCCATTTTTGTCCCTGCAGTTCTTTTATACAGGAACAATTCTGAATCAAAGTTTTAACTGTGGGATGGCAACTCCATTCCTCTACTTGATGTTCTGTCTTTCTACTGGAGGTGGACTCTACAAGTTCCTTATCCCCACTGTTGGGCATTTGTATAAAGGAAAGCTACTGATTTGTTTAGTTAATTTTATATCCAGCCACTTTGTTGAAGTTGTTTATCAGCCATAGAAATTCTCTAGTAGAATTTTTGGGTTGTTCATGAATACTATCATATTTTCTGAAAATAGTGGTACCTTTACTTCTTCTTTGCCAGTTTGTATCCCCCTTATCTTTTGTTGTCTTATTTTTAGCTAGAAATTCGAATAGATAACCAATCTTGCATCCCTGAGATGAAGCCTACTTGATCACAGTGTATGATGGTTTTGATGTGCTCTTGGATTTGGTTTGGGAGGTTTTTAATGACTTCTTCTATTTTCTTAGGGGATATGGGCCTGTTTAGATACTTTATCTGCTCTCTATTTAAATTTGGTACCTGGTATCTGTCTAGAAAATCTAGATTTCTACATTTTGTCTAGATTTTCCAGTTTTGTTAAGTATAGGCTTTTCTAGTAGGATCTGATGAATTTTTTTATTTCCTTAGTTTCTGTTGTTATGTCTCCCTTTTTCATCTCTGATTTCGTTAATTTGGATACTGTCTCTCTGCCCTTTAGTTAGTTTGGCTAGGGGGTTTATCTATCTTGATTTTCTCAAAGAACCAGCTTTTGGCTTTGTTGGGTTCTATTTGCTTGATTTCCATGTTGGCTTTGTTGGGTTCTATTTGCTTGATTTCCATTCTGAGTCTATTTCCTGCCTTCTACTCCTCCTGGGTGTGTTTGCTCTTTTTTCTTCCAGGGCTTTCAGGTGTGCTGTTAAGTTACTAGTGTAGGCTCTCTCCAATTTTTTTTTACTAGAGCACTAAGTGGTATGAATTTTCCTCTTCACACTGCTTTCATTGTGTCCCGTAAGTTTGAGTATGTGGTGTCATCATTTTCGTTGAATTCCAGGAAGTCTTTAATTTCTTTCTTTATTTCTTCCCTGACCAACTTATCATTAAGTAGAGAGTTGTTCGGTGTCCATGGATATGTGGGTTTTCTGTGGTTTTGGTTGTTATTGATGTTTAGCCTTAGTCCATGGTAATCTGGTAGAAAGCATGGGATCATTTTAATCAAAAAGACACCTTTTAATGCATAACCCAAGACATTTCATTTGTCAAAATAAGACTGTCCTATGATTTTAATATTTCACAGTCTGATCAGAAAATTAAAACTTGACAGGCACCTCATTTAAGGTTCACTACTTCTGTTAGGCATAGAAATATCACATCCCCATAGGAGGAACAACAGTATGAACCAACAAGTACCCCCAGAGCTCCCAGGGACTAAAGCACCAACCAAAGACTACACATGGAGGCACCCATGGCTCCAGTTGCATATGCAGCAGAGGATGGTCTTGTTGGGCATCAATGGGAGGCGATGCCCTTAGTCCTGGGAAGGCTGGATGATGCCGCAGTGTAGGGGAATGCCAGGACAGGGAAGCAGGAGTGGGTGAGTTGGTGAGCAGGGAGGGAGAATGGGGTAGGGGGTTATCGGAGGGGAAATGAGGAAAGGGGACATTTGAAATGTAAATAAAGAAAATACCTAATCTTAAAAATGATTTTCAAAAAGAAATATCACCTCCAAATTACTCACTGTTTTACTTTTTGCAGACTTTGTTTTTGTCCACTATGCCTAACACAATCTATGACACAAAATAGATAGTAAAATGATGTATTCTCTTTGAACTTTACAGATAGTCCACCAACACTCTTAGAATAGCCAGAGTCCCTGGGTGTTATTGTTTCTGTCTTTGACAGCACATGAGATTTATAGGTTAAGTTAATAAAACATCTCAAGAAAATCAGGGCAACTATTTTTATAGGGCCAAGTGTTGCATTTCACAATCTTATTGAGGTTGATCACCACTGAGGTGCTTAAGTTGTCTGCAATTTGAAGTCACATCTAATGACATTGTGGATGTGCCTCCTCAAGCATAGGCTGGATTTATAGATTTGTTTTCATCTTTGATCAGGACATTGTTTTATATCATATTGCTGAGATGGCAGCACAGTAATGGTTTTCTCTCCTGTGTGGTTAATGGAAATTTTTTTTTACTGCTTTAAGATTCTTCATAAAACTACATTTTCTTCAGCCTTAAGTCCATTTGACTGTCTCTTCTGTAAAAAAAATGACCTGTTATCCCTTGCAAATATTTGTGCTGAAGCCTTTCCACATGATGGATTCCGGATCTTACCAATGATACCAATAGCGTATTAAGTCAGAGTAGCAGAGTAGCTTGGCCAAGGGTTTGAGGTATCACAGAATAAAAATGGTTCTTTTCATTTGAAATGTATCCTCATCTCTGAAAAAGGCTATGGGCTTAATAAACCCAAAGCACTGGATGATGTATTCCACCTTGTTTCAGTAAAAGCATCAAGTAGCTTGCAGTCGAATCCTGCCACACATTCTGGATTCACATCCTAGGAGTTTCATAGGATCAGAGTGATATCACAATAACCTTCTCTGTGATAGTCCTTTTTGTGGTTCAGCAAACCATCAACATCAACAAGTGTGCACTGAGACTCAAAGCATGAGATGATATTCAAAATTTGTAAATAGCTTGTTGCCACGGTAACTAAACTCTACTTGTAGACTAAGGTTCTTGCTGCTTTGCTTCATATTCAAGATCCTAAATAAAACATCTCTAGTAGAAAAAGTTTAAAGTGGAAATTGCCCAGCTAATGACACCACAGTTTGAATGTTTGCCTTCAATTTAGAGAATGACACTTCTATGTCATTCTTTTAGGAGCCTACAAAAAGAGCCAAATGAGCTGAGGTTGAATTCACTTTTCACTTTACGTGTTTGCTGCCTTTGGTTTTTAAGATAGGATCTCACTGGATAGCTTTTGAAACTGCTGTGTAGACCAGACTAGCACTCAACTCACAGAAATCTACCTACTGCTGCCTTTYAAGTGCTAGGCTTACAGGCATGTATCATGATTCATGGCCAGCAAGCGAGCTTAATAGAAAGGAATAAGAGTGCCAATTTTCATGATGGAATAAGGATTAGCTTATATCATTTTTTAATTTTTTTTATTCACTTTAAATCCCGGTCACAGCCCTCTTCCCTCCTCTCTTCCCAGTCTTACCCTTATAAATCTCTCCTTTTCCTCAGTGCCCCTTTCTCTTCCTCAGAGAATAGGAGCCTCCCTTCTGTACCACTCCACCCTGGGACATCTAGTTCCAGCAGGACTAGGCACATCCTCTCCCACTGAGGCCCATCCTAACAGTCCAGGTAGGGGGAAGGGGATCCAAGAGCAGGGAACTGAGACTGAGACAGCCCCTGCTCCACTTGTTAAATCACCCACAGGAAGACCAACTGCACATTTACTACAAGTGTGTAGGGGTCTGGGTCCTGCGCCTGCATACTCACTCCCTGGTTGGTGGCCCAGGCTCTGTGATCCGTTGTGGTCCCAGGATAGTCGATTCTGTGGGTCTTCTTGATGTGACCTTGATCCTCCTTCTGACTTGCTCACTTCTGTCTCCCACTCTTCAGAGGAGGCTTTGCTGGTGTTCATGGATACCAATACCAAAAGTGATACTCTTTTACATAGTCAGCTTTACCATATGCAAATTTAAATATTTTGCCTTTCTTCCATCAATCTGAAGATTTTTAAAAGGTGAACTAAGTTTCACACCTATTAGAAAGAAAATTACGAGTTCTTGGTGCTCATGAATCAATAATAGAAAATTTAATGGAGGAAAAATATATCCATTCTTAGTGAGCAAGTTGAATATAGAAAAAAA
>BDUI01002447.1:32345-43031 GCA_002335545.1 Apodemus speciosus | reverse complement strand
TTCCCTGGCTCTCATTTCTTCATTGCCTGTTGTTTTTGTCTATGGCTGAGACTTCCTGGGCAGTGCCTCATCCACATTAATGTGTCTATTCATGTCATCTTCATTTAGGTTATGTCTAGGCAGTCAAAAGTGAACCCAAGTAACGTTGATCATATTCACCTTGCTCCATTCTCCCCCTCTAACATCTCCAAACCCTTCCCAACACATATCTTTCTCAATTTTGTCGTGGCCTTTGACTTAGTTAAACGTAGTTCACTGAGTCTAGTTAGTGCTGTATGTATGTGCATGGGTGTGGACCAACTACTGTGACATGAATAACTTATCTGTGACTGCATGCCCCACCCCAAAGAAAAGTGAGTGTTCGCACCAGCAGCAATCAATGGGGCCACAGATGTCCTTTGTCTGTCCATGTTAGAACATTAATTCACTTGATCCTGTGCAGGTAACTACAGAGGCTATAGGTTCACATGTACAACAACAATGTGATGTGCAAGGGGATAGAATTTTTCAACGCTTCTCCCCTTCACCCACATCTTACATCCTTGCTCCCCCTTCTTCCATGRTGTCAGGATGGAGGAGACTGACAGAGATGTCCTCCTGTATGTGGCTGAGCACTCACAGTTACATATTCTTATCACTTTAACCAGTTGGGAACCTCTGCATTAACCACTGTATGCTGTAATGAGGAGCTTCTATGACCAAGGTTGAGAGCTGCACAAATGTAAGGTATTAAATATAAATATCGAGAAACMAGCTTGACAGAAGAGAAATTTAGAAAAACTATTTAGACTTCCTCAGGCTTTGTGATGTGACTCAATTTACAGGAACAGGCATGACCTCTCTCCTGTTGAATAGGCCTCAAATTCAATCACAAATGATCCATTGAAGTCTTGCTGCTATCATACCAATGAGTTTATCTTGCCTAGAAGGTCAATATTTTAGCATTCAGGCTCCAGCACTRAATAAGACTATTGGTGTCTTCTGAAGTCCCACTGCAGACTACAAAGTGCCTTCTAGTAATATGTAAGCTAGTTGGCAGAGAGAGAATTTCATGATTAGTTCAAGACTGATTTTGCTAAGTCCTATAAGCAAAGTGTATGTTATTTTCAAAAATAATGTCTTACCAACTAGATATGATGGGCATGCAAAAGCAATGCCAGTAGTTTGTTTGGTTTGGTTACCTCTAGAGACTTCCCAACCAATAACTCATGAATGAGTTAGACTTCCTCTGTCTCCAGGAGTTTCATTTAATTACCCATGTCTTCTGGAAGCAACATTGTTCACCTATCTGAATACTTYTTGTCGAACTCTTCATTTTAAATTATATTTCTAATTAGCTTACAGATTCGTGAGTTTTCATAAGACCTCTTATTTCTCCCTAGTTTGCATTAACCCACACGCTACCCAGTCTTTCTCCCATGCTCCTACTCCTGGCCTCACTTGAACCTCTAATCTCCAGGATTCACCTCCTGATCTTTCATATCAGATGTGTTCCACTGTTCCCTCTCCTTATATTGTGTACTTGGGTTACAATATCATAGGTTTCCATATAGTTTTTCATATCTCCTTTATTCTTTTTGACCCTTTGTCTACACTTCTTTTCCCACCCATATCCCACTCCCTCCTCGATCCTTTCTGCTCCCAATATCCACTTTTTTACTTGCATTACTTGTATTCTACTCTTCTTCCCCTCGATATATTTCTCTAATGGTCCGTTTCTATTTTCCTGGCTTTGCCAGCAATATGTCAGAGAGAAAATTTGTGTCTGCAATATACAAAGAACTCAAAAATTAATTTTTATTGTTTGACAGTTTCATAATCTTATACAATGAATTTGCATAATTTTTGCACTGCCCCCAAGGACTTATTCATTCCCCCTCTCACCTCCCTTGGAAAGCGGAACCCTTTTTCCCCCAACAAGTCACCCTTCCTTCTTCCATATTTTGACTTACTAAACTTAATTAGACTTTCTTACTCTCTTAGGGTTTTACTGCTATGTTAAAGCACCATGATCACAATAAGGCAGACAGAGAAGTATTCATTTCTTCTTATGAGTCTCAGGTCGCACTCCATCACAGAGGGAAATCAGAGAAGAAAATTAGAGGCAGAACCTGGAGCAGAAGCCATAGACGAATGCTGCTTCCTTATTTGCTCCTCGTTGTTTACTCAATTTGTTTTCTTATAGACCTGCCACTGCCCACCATGGGTTGGGCTGTTCCATATTCATCATCAATCAATAAAAGCCCCTGCAGATTAGCCTACAGGCCAATCCTGCAAGGGCACTTTTCTCAATCAAGATTTCCTCTTCCCAGATGACTCTACCTTATATCAAGTTGGCATAAAACTAGCCCCACACACTTTCCCAAACATAGGTGAGACGTTCTTTACCAGAGCAAGGCAAACTAGTCACTGGCTATGTCACTGGAGAAAATAACATTTTTTTGTCCCTCTACGGTTTCTTGTCAATAGTCCCCAAGGAGGAATAAGACTTCACAGGCTTCTCATTATCCAAATAAAAGTTGTATGGCCACTAACATATGCAGAAAGTCGCAGCTGCCCTTAGTTCATGAGGGCAACAGCTACACCCAGGGACATGGATTTCCCTAAATGAAGTTAGATCTTCATTTGTTCTCTATGCTGCGGTTCAGTCATTTGCAACCACTTTGCTCAAATTTTAGCAGGTACTATAGTAACACGACATCGCTATTCTTCCCTCCAATTTTAAATAAGTATCCGAGACATTTTTTTAAAAATCGTTCACATTGTATCTTGTTGCTCTTTCCCGTGCACTGAAGCAATATAACATACTTTGTCAAAAAGAGTATCACAGAAAGGGTCAAGCACCACAGATGTTCCGATGAGAGCTCCTACCTGGCTTATTGCATAGTTGGTTTTTTGGCACATTTTATGTGCTAAACATTTGATTAACATCTCTGCTGGTTCCTCAGAAATTTCAGGGCAGGTAAGTTTGACACTCCTCAATTACAGAATGAGAGCAGTAAAGAGGTCAAATTAAATGCTTCCAAGCAGAAGGACGACTTGGCCTTGAATCTAGGGAGGGCCCTCAGAGTATGTTAGTCTTCATTATATGTTCATTAATTTTGGAATGAATTGACTGTCATTTGCTGATGGTTGTGAAGCAGTTAGAATTTTGAAAGAGCAGAATAGAAGGAAGCCGGTAGAGGAGCCGTTATTATTTCTCAGTAATTCTGCACCAAGCTCTCAGCTGTGCCACCTGGTTTTATCTTAACTGACTGTGAGATCTTGAAGGTAAAATTTGAATAGAACTCTGCTAGCCTGACAGAACAGAAATGCCTTGTTATTAATCAAGAGGAAAAGAAAAAAATCATATTACTCAAAGAGCAATATTAGCCTTAGAGCAACATTCACTCCACAAATGTTTTGAAAGTACAGCAAGGATTAAATTTACTTGCAATAAAAAAAATTAGAGGATAAAGAGCCATGATGTTTTGGAATGTGTGGAGTATCTGACATCTGGGTTCATCTAGACTAAAATGCACAGAAGAGCCTGCTTTTTTTTTTTTGTCCTCCACATCCTGAATGCACTGCTATGCTAATCAGAGTGTGTCAAGATTGTGGGTAAATATACTTATTAAATATGCTTAATTCACTCTGTTACATCCATAGATTGTGTTCTTATAGGTCTGGTCTGAATAAGAAATTAAGGATTTGCATTGGCTATTGCTATTATTGTGTTAATGGGCAGAGTATTGAAACAACTCCTTAATGGCTTACATCTCTACTCACCAACTTAAATATCTCTCAGCCCTCATCACAGAAGCATCCTTGTAGCAGATTGTGACGATTACAGGGACTAACAACTGGTCCGTGTGCAGAAAATAAGAGACTTAATGGAACGCTCAGTCCTAAATGGGACAACAATATTACACTCATCCACCAAGGTTGAGAAATCACTGAGAAAGAAGGGCTGAAAAGATGCTAAGAGCTGAAGGTGGTGAGTAACGTTAGGGAAACAGTGTTTTATGGCCACATCAGGGCAGGTGCACAGACAAGCTCACTTTGTTCTTGACAGCATATACAGAATCTGCACAAGCTCAAGCCAGACAGAATCTGAGCATGGGAAGGGGGAGGTGGACCTGAAATCCCGCCCCTAGCTGAGGAGCTCTTAGCATCTGATAGCTGTTAGGAGAATAAGAATCTATCACATCTTGTAGGTATGACCTCAGGAAGGCCAACCGATCTCCTGGATACCCAAGAGTATTCAAGCAACACAAAACAATGTGTGGAGGGGTGTGGGGAAAAAAAGTAGGGGTAGGGATGGAGAGAGGAGCATACATAGAGATGGGGAGAGAGAGCACACAATGTTGGAGGGATGAGGAACAACYAGGTAGGAATCTTGGGAGTTAATATGATGAAAATACATTGTATGAAAGCATCMATTAAAATCATTTTATTTACAAAAGGAATTTAGTTTCAGTCTTTTTTTATTTTTTAAAAAAGACTCCTAGAGAGATTGCAGTGGAAGTGGAAGTGCTAGGTTGATACCCAGCAGAAGGCTGGGCATACAGCCCAAGAGCTGTTGCTGACTGCMATATGARTGCCCTCCTTCCTTCTGGGGGCCACATCCTCCTGAGTAAACCCTGGTGCACAGAATACAAGCATCACGTGTAAGCACTTAAAACAGTCATCCATGTCACCTCCCCGGCGAAGCATTTCCTGAGTTCCCCCAAGTTAAATGAGCTCTTTAATGCTTCCAGATCTCTGTTTAATACTTCTATTATAGCATTTATCAAATTGCATTGTAATTATCTTCTTATGTGACTCATTCCTTTAGGAAAATAAGAACGACCTGAATATGGTGGGTTCAGTTTTAAATCTCTGCCATGTAGCACACTTCTTGGCCCAAATCAGGCACCAAATCAATGTTTTCTTCTCTTACTCAAAAGGAGAAGGGTTTTGTTTTTGTTTTTGTTTTAAGAATCGTSAAGTTTCGTGAACACCTAGAAAATTAGAAACCGTGACATTTAGAAAGATAAAAATGTGTCCTAGTCAGGTCAGGCTGAAACAATAATATATACATAGACTGTATATTTAAACAAAAGTAAATTATTCTTCAAGTATATGCAAGAGAGAAAGGCTGAGATCAAGGTGTTAGCAATGTAGATTTCATGCGGAGTTTTTCTCTTGGTTCTGAACCACTGCTATCCCCCTGTGTACTCATGTTATCTCTTTCTTATGTGTTCTTGGGGACATAGATAGGAATTTCTACAATGTCTCCTCTTACGAGGACACCAGTGCCATCATTAGAGTTCCACTCTCAACATGTCAACTAAGCCCAGCCAGCCCCATCTCCAAACACTGTCCAACTGAGAATTAGGGCTTCAGCATATGAATTTCTGAGAGATGTTGTCTGCAGCAAAAGGTAGTAAGTAGGTTGTCTGAGACTGGCTTTCTCTCTTAAGCTTCTACCCTTTAGAATTAAGCAATCTGGAGTCGGGATTCTGCATGATTAAAGCTGGGGGCATTACTTTTCCCATCACGGGGATGGGAGAGTGTTGAACGACTCTAGAAGCATGAGGGCAGTGCACACATCATAGTCAAAATATGCCCCTCGGTTAACTTGGAGACTGCTGCAGTTCATACAGAATCCTAAATTGCTAGAAGTGCCACACTGAAACTCAGCAGGGCTGACAACTGGTGACGCCTGCATTTTCTCCCTTTGAATGCTGAGAAAATTCCAGCGTGCTATAATTTTTATTAATTTATTTGAATAATTCGATAAACATAATTCAATCTGTATAATAACTATCATTAGCTTTGTTTGTAGGCAAAGTCTTTTAATGAGGATGCTGAGGGAAATGTCACACACTGCAGTATTTGTATTTTTTTCCCGCAGTCACAACACATGGTTGGCTCCTTATAGAGAGGTTGATATTGAACTGAAACCCTGTCCATCATCTCTATGTGATGCCAGGGGCCAGTCAAACTGTTCTGGATGCCATAGAGTCATCCCTAGGTTTAGTTCAACATAAGTGATAACGGGGAGGCGCTCTACCTCTGGCAGGGGGTAAGAAGGAAAAGGGAATGAGACTAGATTAGAAAGTCATGAGTGCTTTTTCTCTCTCTGTCAGTCTATRACACAAGTTGGTAATATCCCACCTACAAAAACACTGGGAGGTGGGAGCAGACGTGCCAAGTCATTAAATCGCAATGAAGGAAGCTCTGACAATGGTCATCTCGGAGCATCTTGATGAAATGGAGTGCAGAGAAGAAAATGAGGCAGCCCTGAAGTACTGACAGCAATGGAACCCGAAAGGAACAGTTTTTCCCCCTCTGTTTATCATGATTTCTATCACATGCTGCTGATCATCTCCTCCTCAGAACATACTCTGCTATCAGTTGTTGATAAAGGAAAGGAAATGACGGTTTAAAAGAGTATGCATTTAAATGTCTCTGTTTGATTATTTTAGCATCCAGTACCTCCAGTGTCCCCAGCTCTGGGATTGGTCTCTGGTAACAAAAACAGGCATTGTGAAAATGAACAAAGAAACAGGGGGTGGTACATGATTCTATCACAGAATGAAGACAGAGATGACTCCTGGCTCACAGCCTAGCCTTGTATCTATGCTACTCTAATAGATGAGCAGAACATACTCCCAAAGGTTCTGCATTGACCATTCAACTGTTTTGATGTTCATCAGAGTATCCCATTTTCTATATTTATGCCTTATTCCAAAACAAATAAAATACAATGCCATGAAGGAGTGGAGGTGTAGATTAAAAGCTTTTTCAAAACAGGATCACCGTTAAATCTTGAAAAACAAAAGCATATTTATAGTTTGGGGATTTTTTTTTCCACATTACCTCTATAACTTTCACATTTACTTGGAGTACTAGAAAGGCAAGGTGTCCTAATTTAAGAAAAGTCAACCCCAAATTTAACCTACCCTTTCTTGTTATTCTCCACAAGAGACTTTCTTTAAATTACAAGTTAGAGAGAAGCAAAATTATTATCAGTATTACAACTGTTTTTAAAATATAATCAGCATCAGGATATGGCCTAAGCCTATACTCTTTTTAATTTAGGTTTAACTTTCATATTTGTATTTTTGATGCATCTGTTGTCATCAGAAATACGTGAGGAACACAGCTACCATTGGGCATATTGTTGAATTCTCCCAGGTTTGTGGCTCAACATCTTTATTTTGGTCCCTTTGCTCTTGTCTCTGAAGTGTCTGAAGTAGTCCTGGTCAGGTAGCACCCTGCTGAGTTCTTTTGTATTTGTAACATTAAAATAGTGAAGGCTATTTTACTCAGCTTTCTATCATTATAAAAAAAAAACACCTGAGATGATCAACTTATAAAGCAAGAACACCGATTTTGGTGTATCTCAATGATTTGGGAGATGTGGCCAGGCAGCACTTCATTTAGAAAGCATATGGCAAAACAAAGCCACTCATTCCATGACCAGAGAGTGAAAGGAGGAAAGCAGGAAAAGATGGTGTGCCCACTTTCTCCTCAACATAAGCTCCCCATGACTCAGACATAAACCCCTAGGTTCTGACGCTTAGTAGTTCTACTACTGTGCAATAGTGTCATTGTGGAAACAAGGCTTTGACACATGAGTCTTTGGAGAAAGATACTAATCCTATATTCTAGACTTCTTGAGTTAATAATGAAGACTTTGTAAAAATGTAGCCAGAGAGGCAAAAAAGAAAGACAAAGTGAGGTTTCAACAAACTGACTCACGAAGATGGCTTCGGAATCCTGTATGAGGCTATTCTTCCCAACTGAGTGTGTGTCTGTACATTAGAGGGGATTGGTTTTTTTTTTCTCTTTCATTTATCTTTTTATTAGATATTTTCTTTATTCGCATTTCAAATGTTATCCCATTTCCTGTTTTCCCATCCAAAAACACCCTATTCCAGTCTCCTTCCCCCTGCTCACCAACCCACCCACTCCTGCTTCCCTGTAGTGGCATTCCCTTACACTGGAGCATCGAGCCTTCTCAGGAACCAAGGGCCTCTCCTCCCTTTGATGTCCAACAAGGCCATCCTCTGCTACATATGCAGCTGGAGACATGGGTCCCTCCATGTGTACTCCTTGGGTGGTGCTTTAGTCCCTGGGAGCTCTGGGGGGTACTGGTTGGTTCATATTGTTGTTCCTCCTATGAGGCTGCAAGCTCCTTCAGCTCCTTCAGCTCCTTCAGCTCCTTCAGTCCCTTCTCTAGCTCCTCCATTGGGGACCTTGTRCTCAGTCCAGTGATTGGCTGAGAGCATCCACCTCTGTATTTGTCAGGTTCTGGCAGGGTCTCTCAGGAGACAGCTGTATCAGGCTCCTGTCAGCAAGCGCTTGTTGGCAACCACAATAGTGTCTGGGTTTGGTGACTGTATATGGGATGGATCCCCTGGTGAGGCAGTYGATTATTTAATCTAATATTGGAATAAAAATGAAGGGAAAACCCTGACTTTCAGGCCTAAAGAACAATAGTGATACCATAAAGATAATACACTAAAGATAATAGTGATACCATACTCTGAGACACCAGCAAGAAGGGCATCAAAGGCAGGGAAGAAGAGAACTTGAGAATTCAGTCTGGAACATCATGGGTTTTGAGACATCTCTATGATACAATGTGAACAGGAACACTGGAGTACATTGACCTTACTATGTCTGGTGGCTTCAGGATTGCAATCACAGCTATTTTGGAGGTTGAAGTAAGAATATTTCAAGTGAGACTCTGTCAAAATACATAGTAAAAGGAAGACTACAGATGTGGTTCAATAGCTGGATGCTTGTCTAACTTGCACACAGTCCCAAATTCTATCCCAAGAGCAAGAGAGAGGAGAATGAATGAATAGGAATGTGGACATTGGGGAAGGAAGGAAGGAGGAAATGGTGAGACAGAGGGAAGAAGAAATGGGTAGAGGCAGGAGGAAAAAAGAACATGAATAGAAACCTATGAAAGAAACTACAGGTTCAGAATAGGAAGACTATAGAGACAAAATTCTCAAATTCTGTTTGATTTTGATACTGTTTAATTTTTAAAATTATGTTTTTATATATTCGTGGGTCATAATTTACAAATAATAGCTACAGTTGTAATTGCTAATTCATTTATTTATGGGCTAAATGCTAGACATGGAATCTTGAACAAGATAAGATTCTGTTTAGTCCATKGCATGCAAAATGTACTTCTGTATTAAAAAAAAAAGATTCATGTAACTCTCAAGAGACTTGAGGTCCCAAGGAATGAAGAGRTATGGTGGGGTGGGGTCGGGTGGAGTGGTGGGGACACCTTCTTGGACATGGGGGTAAGAGGTATGGGATGTAGAACAGTCAGGGGGTGTACATGGAAAGGAATAAAGTCTGGAATGTAAAAAAAGTTTAAAGAATTAAAAAAAGAACTCCCTTCAGTATCATATGAGATACATAGTCTAGTACAAAATCACCCCTAGGACCAGATTTCTGGGTCCAAAATCAAAGCCTCATCACTTGCTGTTTAATATTGGAAAGTCTCCTGAAATTCTGTTACATTTCTTTTCTATTCATCTTAAATGAAGAGCAATAATACTCACTCTCCATATAGTTGTTATGAAAATTAAAGCAAAGCACTTGGAACATTCAGTGGCTTGGAATATTCATAGCAAATCTGATAAATGTGTCCATCATTACCATGCCACCCAAGAACACTCACATCAAACAAACCAGAGATATTCAGGATGTTTGTTAATTGGATTAGTTTTCATGTGCTTCATATTGTCTGGTAAAGCTGAAGATTACAGTTTTGGCAGGGAAAAACAAAGAGACCCAATAAACAGACAACATTACGAGTGTTTCAGTATGTGTGTCTTAACTGTTCATGTGGGAACAATAAGGTTTTTCAATACAGAAGTGCAGATTCAGTAAGAGCTGAAGGGGGAGGGGGAAAAGAGACAGAGGAAGAAGACAAGAAYGAGGAGGAGGACACTGATCATGATGGCGATGATGATAACAATGGAAAATACTCAAAACACATGTGAAATGAAGGAATGAATGGCTGAACCAAGAAACCAGTTATGAAGATCAGAATATGCTCAGCTTCCTTTAAAGCAGATTCAGATGAATGCAGAATAGGATTATAATCCCTCCTCACTAGAGAAGGAACGCACAGCCCAAGAAGCCAGCTTAATCCCAACACCTGTCACCGCTATGACTTAAGGCAGGGGTGAAGAGTGAAGGACAAACATACTTCGCTAGAAAAGGGAACACAAAGATGTCACTTAGCAGTATCCCTCAGTGWTGTATAATTAATTGCCTGACATCAGGCACCACACTAAAGAGAGTATAAATTATAGTGGAAACTGAAAAAAATAATTGCACAATTTTTAAGCAATCAGAAGTTAATTTTACTGATATTATGCCATGAAAGCCAGAGCATTGTAAAGACTCCTGGAGAGAGAAGAAAGCAAGAATGAGTGCCGCCCATTCACTTGACTCACTTTGGAGCCTGGTCACACTCTAAGCATGGGCCTTCTCCTACKGCCAGTTTTCCATCAAAATCAACAAAACCGTAAATTTATTACCAAGAGGACCACTACTGTGGATGTATGGTCTACAAGTGGAGTACTTGAAACTAAATCCTGGTGATAATGAGAAGCATTTTATCCCAAAGCATTTTTTTTCAGTCACAGATACCAATTATTAGTAGGTCATTGGATCTGC
>BDUI01002446.1:107875-122337 GCA_002335545.1 Apodemus speciosus | reverse complement strand
TACTGCTGAGTAGAGCAGCAGTGGACGTGGATGAGCAGGCACCTGGAGAGTAGGCTCATCAGACACTGTGGGCACATGCCAAGGAGTGGTATAGGTGGCCCCCATGGTAGCTCTGTTTTATGAGCTACCATGGGGATTCCCCACATGGATGTCAAGAGTGAATGCATCAGTTTACAGTATGGCCAGCAGTGACGGTTCTTCTTTTCCCACACCCTCACCAGCATTTGCCAATTGTCTTCTTGACCTTAGCCATTCTGGTAATCAGTGTTGTTTTAATTTACATTTTCCTAATTGTCACGGATGTTGAATACTTTCTGAGCTATTTCCTAGCCATTTTCTACTTCTGAGATGTTTCTATGCACAATCCCTTTTTTTTCTTTTATTGGTTATTTTCTTTATTTACATTTCAAATGTTATCCCCTTTCCAGGTCTCCCCTCCAGAAACCCCCTATCCCATCCCCTCTCCCCCTGCCTCTATGAGGGTGCTCCCCTACCCACCCACCTACTCCCATCCTCCCACCCTGACATTCCCCTACATTGGGAATCGAACCCCCTCAGGCCCAAGGGCTGCTCCTCCCACTGATGTCCAACAAGGCCATCCTCTGCCACATATGCAGCCGGAACCATGGGTCCCTCCATGTGTTCTCTTTGGTTGGTGGTCCACTTCCTGGGAGCTCTGGAGGGTCTGGCCTGTTGACACTGTTGCTCCCTCTGTGGGACTGCAAACTACCTCRGCTTCTTCAGTCCCTTCTCCAACTCACTCCATCAGGGACCCAATGGTTGGCTGCCAGCATCCACCTTTGTATTTGTCAGGCTCTCGCAGAGCCTCTCAGAAGACAGCCATATCAGGCTTCCATCAGCAAGCACTTCCTGGCATCCACAATAGCGTCTGGGTTTGGAGACTGCATATGGGATACACACCTATGTAGGGCAGTCTATGAATGTCCTTTCCTTCAGTCTTTTCTCCACACTTTGTCTCCATATTTCCTCCTGTAAGTATTTTGTTCCCACATCTAAGAAGCAATGAAGCACCCACACTTTGGTTTTCCTTCTTCTTGAGCTTCATATGGTCTGGGAATTGTTTCATGGGTATTCCATGCTCTTTGCCTAATATCCACTTATAAGTGAGTACATACCATGTGTGTTTTTTGTGACTGGGTTACCTAACTCGRGATAATATTTTCAAGTTCCATCTATTTGCCTGCGAATTTCATGAAGCAATTGCTTTTAATAGCTAAGTAGTATTCCATTGTGTAGATGTACCACATTTTCTGTATCCATTCCTCTGTTGAGGGATATCTGGGTTTTTCCAGCTTCTGGCTATTGTAAATAAGGCTGCTATGAACAAAGTAGAGCATGTGTTCTTGTTATATATTGGAGAATCTTTTGGGTATGTGCCCAGGAGTGGTATAGCTGGGTCCTCAGGTAGTATTATGTCCAGTTTTCTGAGCAGCTGCCAGACTGATTTCCAGAGTGGTTGTACCAGCTTGCAATCCCACAAGCAATGGAGTAATGTACCTCTTTCTCCACATCCTTGACAGCATCTGCTGTCACCTGAGTTTTTGATCTTAGCCATTCTGACTGGCATGAGATGGAATCTCAGGGTTATTTTGATTTGCATTTCCCTGATGACTAAGGATGTTGAACATTTCTTTAGGTGCTTCTCAGCCATTCAGTATTCCTCAGTTGAGAATTCTCTGTCTAGCCCTGTTCCCCATTTTTTAGTAGGGTTATTTTGTTCTCTGGGGTCTAACTTCTTGAGTTCTTTGTATATATTGGATATTAGCCCTCTATAAGATGTAGGATTGGAAAAGATCTTTCCCCAATCTGTTGGTTACATTTTGTCGTATTGACAGTGTCCTTGCCTTACAGAAGCTTTGCAATTTTATGTCCCACTTGTTGATTCTTGATATTAGGGCATAAGCCACTGGTGTTCTGTTCAGAAAAATTTCCCCTGTACCCATGTGCTCCAGGCTCTTCCCCACTTCCTTTTCTATTAGTTTCAGTGTGTCTGGTTTTATGTGGGGGTCCTTGATCCACATGTACTTAAGCTTTGTACAGGGAGATAAGAATGGATCAATTTGCATTCTTCTACATGCTGACTGCCAATTGAACCAGCAGAATTTGTTGAAAATGCTGTATTTTTTCCACTGGTTGGTTTTAGCTCCTTTGTCAAGTGACCATAGATATGTGGGTTCATTTCTGGGTCTTCAATTCTATTCCATTGATCTACCTGCCTGTCACTGTACCAATACCATGCAGTTTTTATCATTATTGCTCTGTAGTACAACTTGAGGACAGGGATGCTGATTCCCCCAGAGGTTCTTTCATTGTTGAGAATAGTTTTCACTATCCTGGGTTTTTTGTTATTCCAAATGAATTTGAGAATGATTCTTTCTATCTCTATGAAGAATTGAGTTGGAATTTTGATGGGTTTTTGCATTGAATCTATAGATTAATTTTCAGGAAGATGGCCATTTTTACTATATTAATCCTGCCAATTCATGAGCATGGGAGATCTATCTTCTTAGGTCTTCTTCAATTTCTTTCTTCAGATACCTGAAGTTCTTGTCGTACAGATCTTTTACTTGTTGGGTTAGAGTCACACCAAGATATTTTATATTGTTTGTGGCTATTGTGAAGGGTGTTGTTTCCCTAATTTGTTTCTCACCCCATTTATCCTTTGAGTATAGAAAAGCTACTGATTTGTTTGAATTAATTTTATATCTTGCCACTTTGCTGAAGTTGTTCATCAGGTTTTGTTCTCTGGTGGAATTTTTGGGATCACTTAAGTAAACTATCATCTGCAAATAGTTAAATTTTTACTTCCTTTCCAATTTGACCTCCATTTGTTGTCTAATTGCTCTGACTAGAACTTCAAGTACCCTAGTGAATAGATAGGGAGCAAGTCTAGTCCCTGATTTTCACAGTTCCATTTATTTTTTAAAAATGTATTTTATATATGTGAGTACACTGTTACTGTCTACAGACACACGAGAAGAAAAGGGCATCAGAACCCATTACAGATGGTTGTGAGCCACCATGTGGTTACTGGGAATTGAACTCAAGACCTCTGAAAGAGCAGTCGGTGCTTTTAACCACTGAGCCATCTCTCCAGCCCCCATAGTCCCATTTTTAAAGTTATATTGTTGGTTTTCTTAACTAGTTGGTTTGGTTTTTGAGTTCTGTATTTTGGATATCAATCTTCTATCATAAGTATAGCTGGCTAAGATTCTCTTCCACTCTGTGGGCTTCCTCTACACTTGGTTGGACATTTCATTTGTTGCACAGAAACATTTTTGTTTTATGTGGYCCCACTTGTCAATTTTTGGGCTTTATTCCTAGGCAAATGGATCTTTCTCAGAAGAGTCTTTTCCTATGTCTACATCTTGAAGAGACTATCCACATTTAGAGATTTCAGTACTTTAGGTTTCATATTAAGGTCTTTGACCCATTTGGAGTTTACTTTTGTTCATGGTCTAATTTCACTTTTCTACATGTGGACATTTCAGTTTTTCCAGCACCATTTATTGAAAATGTTTTCTTCAATGTATGCTTTTTGGTACTTTGGTCAAATATCAGATAGATGAAGTTATATGAACTCAAGGTTAGATGTTATGCTTCACTGAGCTGCGTGTCTATTCTTGGTCCAAAACAATACTATTTTTATCACTATAACTCTGTAATGCATCTTGAAATCTAATGACAATCCCTTCAACCCGTTCTTTTCGCTCAGAGTTGCTTTGGCTGCCCAGGGTCTTTTGTGGTACCATATGAAATTTTAGGATTTTTTTTAACTTTCTAATCATTGTGATTGAAGCTATAAACAGCATTTGGTAGGATGATCATTTTCACAGTATTAATCCTACTAATGAGCATGGGAAGTCTTTCCCTTTGTAGTGTCTGCCTCAATCTTTCTTCAGTAACTTTAGTTTTCATAGTAAAGGTTTTTCACCTCCTCGGTTGAGACTATTGTGAATAGGAATGCTTTTATGATCTCTTTCTCAGCATGTTTGCTACTGTTGCCTACTGAGGTTCCCGAGTTGATTGTGTCCTGAAAGTGTTGATCATTTCTAGAAGTTGTCTGGTGGAAGTTTGGGGATCTATGTGTAATAGCTGCAAATAAACATGGTTTGACTCCTTTTACAACTTACATTCCTTTAACTTTCTTCTCATCTTATACCTATACCTAGTGCTTCAAGGCTGCAAATGGAGAATACATTTTTAAAAAGCATTCCCTTATAAACCAGAATTTGTCTGTTCTGTTTTCCTTGTTCATCTGATACTGTTCCAGTCATCTCTTTCTCTTGGCAAGTTGGGCCAAAAGTCTGTTGGTATTATCTCAAGTCTCACTTTATAAGATGCATTCTTTGTTTTCTGTGCTTCTCTCCCATTAATTACTGCTTTGATTTTTTGTTTCATCCTGTCTACTGGAGTTGGCTTCTTGTTGCTTGAGTTGTGTCATTGAATCATTTACTTGTGCTCTGGTTTTACTTAAAAAWATATATATTTTTTTCATGCAATATTCTTTGATCATCCTTTCCCCTCCCTAACTACTCCCAGAGCCTCCCTACCTTCTAGCCCACACGTTTGTTCCTAGGACTTCTTCCAGTGTCCCTTAAGTTTTGTTGTCATTTTATCTCAAGATTTTTCTTATTTCTTTAACTCTATCATTCACTAATATTTACTTTGTATAATTGACTAGATAATTTGTTTACTGTTGACTTTAAGATTCATTACATTGTGGTCAGAACAAATGATTTTCAATTGTTTTAAATTTGGTTAACATTTGGTTTGTGTCTCAAGATGTGGTCTATTTTAGAGAACCGTCTATGGGTTGCTGAGTAGAATGTATATTAGTTGAAATACTCCGTTGATATTGGGCCTATTTGATGTATGTCATTCAGTTCAGGCTGTTTTTTTTTTTTTTTTTTTTTTTTTTTTTTTTTTTTTTTTTTTGTCCAAATAGTCTCTCTCTTAGAGAAAGTAGGTTATATCATCTATTATTACTGAGTTGAGAGTTAATCTCTTTAATTCTGGAAGTACACTTTATTAAACTGGGTATGCTAGAGTTTGGTGACTATGTTTAGAAATACAACCTCTTCTTGGTTAATTGTTCCCTTGAATTGTTTTGTCAGATATTAGGATAGTTATACCTGCTTGTATCCTAGTCTCAAGTGCTTGAAATACTATTTTCTATCTTTTCACTTTAAGGTGGTACCTACTTGAGTTTCTTGTAGACAGTAGAAATATATCCTTGTCTCTTAACTCTTGCAGTTAACCCCCATCTCTTGATTAGAGAATTGAGGAAATTTTGGGTTTTTNTTCAGTTCAGGCTGTTTTTTTTTTTTTTTTTTTTTTTTTTTTTTTTTTTTTTTTTTTGTCCAAATAGTCTCTCTCTTAGAGAAAGTAGGTTATATCATCTATTATTACTGAGTTGAGAGTTAATCTCTTTAATTCTGGAAGTACACTTTATTAAACTGGGTATGCTAGAGTTTGGTGACTATGTTTAGAAATACAACCTCTTCTTGGTTAATTGTTCCCTTGAATTGTTTTGTCAGATATTAGGATAGTTATACCTGCTTGTATCCTAGTCTCAAGTGCTTGAAATACTATTTTCTATCTTTTCACTTTAAGGTGGTACCTACTTGAGTTTCTTGTAGACAGTAGAAATATATCCTTGTCTCTTAACTCTTGCAGTTAACCCCCATCTCTTGATTAGAGAATTGAGGAAATTTTGGGTTTTTTTTTGTTTGTTTGTTTTGTTTTTTTTTGAGACAGGGTTTCTCTGTATAGCCCTGGCTGTCCTGGAACTCGCCCTGTAGACCAGGCTGGCCTTGAACTCAGAAATCCGCCTGCCTCTGCCTCCCAGAGTGCTGGGATTACAGGCGTGCACCACCATTGCCCAGCATAAATGAGGCAATTAATACTAACTTTTTGGGGTGGAGTTACTTTCTATCTATAGTCTTAGCTCTATTTTATATTTCAGTTATTATAGCTTCATTTTTTATTCCTATAGTCTCTGTTATGCTTATTACCTTYAGTCCAAAATATTGCTTCTGGTATTTTCTGAAAAGATGGTTTGATGGATCAGTAGGATATTGAGCAGGCTTAGGCTATAAACATCCAGGAATAAGGTGCCATTGCTAGTTTTTGTGCAGGGTTATCAGTTTTCCATAAACATTGGTAGTAGGACACCTAAAGAAAGCTTTGCCAGTCTGAGCCAGGCCTAAAGCACTGTACACAGGCTTTGCACTGTAGTCCTTGGTATGAATGAACAGGTCATGTCAATGATATACACTCACTCAGTCCTTGACTCAAGTAGGGCTTCCTCTGCTCCCTACGGAGAGCCTCTTTCCCTTTGCTTATTACATTTTTAAAGATTTTTATTTTATGTGTATGAGTGCTTTTCCTGTACTTGCGTGCACAACAGGTCATAAAAAGACACTGGATCCCGTGGACCTGAAGTTACACTAGGAACTGAACCCAGATCCTCTGAAAGAACAGGAAGGGCTCTTGACGAACTTGAGCCCTCACTCCAGCAGGAAAAAATATTAGATAGCTTGAGACCGTGGCTAAGAAAGAATCTTTTCCAGTCCCACTTGACTGTTCACTTAGCTCCTTTGGCAAGTCTTTATTCATAGCCTTAGCATCTTGAATACTTTTGCTGTTGAGTTAGAGGCCTTCATATATTCCAGGCACAAACTTACCAGCAAATGACTTGCAAATATTTCATAGGTGTTTTTTCTCTTGTTTTAGTGGTAGCTGCACACTGTCCTTTGTAACCTGAATTTATGGAAAAGGTCACACACTCTTACCAATATGTGGTGTTTTCCTTGTTTTCATTTCTGTGAACAGAAAATCTTCCGTGCCATATATGACTACATGGCTGCAGATGCGGATGAAGTGTCCTTTAAAGATGGAGATGCTATAGTGAATGCTCAGGCAATTGATGAAGGCTGGATGTATGGCACTGTGCAGAGGACCGGCAGGACCGGGATGCTCCCTGCCAACTATGTGGAAGCCATTTAAGCACTTCAAGACCTCCATCAGTCTGCAGCGTCTGCAACTCTGCAGGCAACGTTCAGTTCAGTACACCCACGACTCTCAAGCTCTCTAATGTTTTCATCTGTATTGGTATCATTTCATGTGTTACGAGCTCTTCTATAGAAACCATGGTTATTCTCCATGAAACCCAACATTAATTCATCTGTTTAGTTCTTAAACTAGACTTATAGCTTCATTTTTTTCTTCTGGATTTACACATGAAACTAGAGACAGTATACATGTAAAAACTTATTTTCAAAATAAGCTTTTACATTATGAACTCTCAGTTTTAAAGGAAGTTGAAATWTACAATACAAGTTTTAAACACTTC
The DNA here is from genome assembly GCA_002335545.1 of Apodemus speciosus. Classification (NCBI taxonomy): domain Eukaryota; kingdom Metazoa; phylum Chordata; class Mammalia; order Rodentia; family Muridae; genus Apodemus; species Apodemus speciosus. The sequence continues at coordinate 114,959 of BDUI01002446.1, read as the reverse complement.
TATGGAATTATATAACCAAACCAGTCCTTCCCAATTATAAAAATATTTTGACATTATTCTGAATATCCAAACAGTAAGAGAAAAACAGAAGAGAGAACCACCTTTCTCTTGTTTACTAAGTGCTAATGCTTGTATTTCTAATTTCATTTCTGTAAGCTATAAGGATGACAGTCAATATAAACTGCTGAGAAACTAGAAACTAATAAAATCTATAGTACTGAAATAAACTGTTAATGGGCTAAACTTTAATAAAGTCTGAATTTAAAAGTTACCTAAATTTGGAGCTGGCACAGTGAGTTGGTGCTCTTGGTGTGATTCCCAGCATCCACATGGAAGCTCAAAATCACTGGTAACTGGAGTCCCAAAGATCACACGCACATGGTACACACATATACATAGGCAAAACACCTATATGCATAAACAATAAAATAAAACCTGCCCTCCCATTAAGTTACCTAAATTGTTTTAATGTACTGATAAAAATGAAGAGCAGACATTCTCAACATGATCCATTCTACATATATTTTCAATTTTGTAATTCTTTCGGCTAACCTGTGTCTTTTGATTTGAGAATCGAAGCAATTCCAACTTTTCGGGTTGGCATTAATCCATACTTAGTTCAGCAAACTTTCCTTAAGAGCTTTGGAGAGAGCTATGAGAAGCAATCTTGACTTGAGGAATCCCTGCCACCTGAATGCAGTGGGCAACAATATGGGCAAAACCTTGTGTGAAGGGACAGGCTGTTTGTACTATCTTTCTAGACAACTAGCAATGAATGCTGGGGCATTTGTTTACACACTGCCCTTCTGGAAGATCTGCAGACTGTCCCCATAACATGATAACTACAGCAATACTGCTATCTGGAGCAGGGTTTTAGTTGGTTTTGTTTTGGGCAATGCTGGAGATCAAACCAAGGGTCTTGCACATGCTGGTGTCCCCTTTTCCTTAGGTTTCTTAATACATGATTCTCTGAGGCTTAAGGGGGTTGAATACTCTAGCAAAGATCGCCTATTTGTAAATAGAGAAAAAACATCTATATGTCAGGCACTGAAGTACATAATGAAAGTCATATTAATGAGAAAGTTGGGGTCCTCAAAGTCCCAAGTAAAGGCATATGTTGATTTTTCTATTATTACAACAAAAGCCCTAAAGTAATTTAATACTTCTGGACTCAACAGTTTTGTGAAAATTTTAGTCAATTAGTCTAGTAAGGGAACACAATGGATTCCAATCACAGTGACTATAAAGCCAAAATGAACACAAATAAGACACAAAATAGAGAAAAGACGATCTTCAGCAAGCAAGGCCCCCGCATGGGAATCTTTTCTATGTTCTCCGCCAACAAAAGAAGGTTAAGAAATGTATTAGGGAATTTATTCGTTTGCTTTCTATTGTTGTGACAAAATATTCTGACCAAAAACTACTTGGGGAGGGAGAAAGGGTTATTTACCCTACGTTTCCATGTCACTGAGAATCCAGGGCAGGGCAGAGGCCAGAGAAGAATGTTCCTCGTGGCTTATCTCCCTGCCAGGAGTCTCAATACCCATTTTGAGCTAGATTCCCCCCACCTCAATCAAGAATTAAGAAAATGTCCCACAAATTGTTCTACAGGCAATCCCTCTTCCCAGGTGACTTAATCTTACTGAATCAAGAAGCCAAAAGAACAAAAAAAAAAAACATCCTAATCAGCACAAAGGCCTATGGTTATTCTTAAAAGGCACTTCGGAGTGGGCATACCCACTTTGTACAATAGTTTTAGCCCAAAATAAGTATTATATAAAGGTGCATCAGCACGAAGTCTACCCCTTCAGCTGTTCTGCTTAGTCACCAACAAGTCCATTACCTTTTGGCAAAGTGGAACCATCATGGTGAGAGCATATGACAAAGGAGGCTATTTTGTCAGATAGTTGGATATAGAAAAGACCAGTTCTTTATGACATGGTCACAGTGACCTAAGCCTCCAGCCATCACCCACCAAAAGCACCAGAGATCAAACCTTAGTAAACCTTAGAAAACATTCTAGACCCAAACCCTAGCAATGCCTGACTCCACCTCCACTGGAAAATCCGAGTTAAACTAAGCATCAATCACACTGTGCAGTGTTCCTCTAGGTGGACCATGATAACTTAGATTCCCATTGGCCAGGACGCCATGGCAATCAACTGAGGGAAACAGCAATAGCTGGCTCTGTGGGGACAGAAGCAGAGTTATTGACATTGTGGAGTAGGAGGAAGGGAAAGGTCATAGGACCCTCCTGGGATTGCCAGAGTTGCAAGAGAGTTGGGACAATAGAGTATACGGTAAGAGGAAAGTTAACTGAAAGCAGGCCATAATGTAGTTTGCACGAGGGCGTTGTATGTTGCTGGATGGTACTCTACATTGACGCAGCTCCTCTGAGCTCTCCAGGGCTCTAATAAACCCACCGGCTCACTTACATCAGGTACACTTGTACTCCCTCACTGGCTCCTACTTGGGGTGAACAGATACTGGGAACATWSGTTAATTCAATGTGCAGCTTTCGTTAAATGCTGGCAAGACCTAAAGCATCCGCTGCACGCTCAGCACAACGAGCTTAGTGAGTTTTTATGTCTTGGTCATATTCATCAGCTACTAATTAATATAAAGGAATCTCTTAACTCTACATTTTTCTTAAAGCCTCAACAATTTGCAACGTATGTACAGAAGTTGAGAATCTTCCTCTGTCAGCTATCCCCCAAAATGTTTAATCTTGCTGGCTCGCTTTCCAGCTAACCAGTTCACTCTTCCTATAACTGCCCATAAGTCTAGCTAGTGAGTTAGGTGTCACTGTAAAATCCACAAAGGACTCCTAATGTCCTAACTTTCACCCTTCCCCCACCCCCGCCTTTGGGCATCTCCTCCCCACATCTGCTTGCTCTATTTTTACCAGTATACTGGGGGCAATTTGAGACTTTCCACACGCATAACTGTCAAGCTGCAGAGGGCCTCAAGACCAGTTGTTTGTAATAAAGACCTTCTAATTTTAATAGAGTTAAATTAACACTCATGCCTAAGCATGGTTTGGACTGTATCACGCCCCACGCTGCCCCACTCATGTTTAGGTGAGACTAGCCAAATAGGTCTGCTGTCCTTTCAAGGGAAGTAAACATGGCCCAAAAGGCACAGGGAGAGATGCTAAAGGCAAAGCTTTGAGTGACGTGCCTGTGAGCCTCTCTCCTAAGCCCTGCTAGGCCACGATGTGACCAGGAAGCTTGGAAAGAGGCACAGAGATCTGTCTTCAACCCGAGCTGACATCTGAAACACTGCAAGCGGAGCTGCTGGGTGCTGTGAGTTTGCTTTCCACTGTGATCATTGCCATGACCTCAGCAACTTGATGCCAAGGCAGGAACCCGAAGTAGGAAGAGGTGAGAATCAAGTCAAAGGCCATGCTGGAATGCTCCTTACTTGGCTCCCATGGCGTTTGGGGCTGGTCTCTCCCATAACAATCATCAATCAAGAAAATAACTTGGGCTGGAGAAGTCTCAGTGGTTACGAGCACTGGCTGCTTCCAGAGGCCCTGAGTTCAATTCCCAGCAACCACATGGTGGCTCACAACCATCTAGAATGGGATCTGATGCGCTCTTCTGGTGTGTCTGAAGAGATTGACAGTGTACTCACATAAAATCTTTAAAAAGAGTATTTCTTTAAAAAGAAAACTAAAATTTGTCTATAGGCCAATCTGACAGAGACATTTGTAGCCCAAACTAGTACTATGTGGAAAATTACTCAACTGACAGCTTGAGATGACTCCTTGGTGCCTTCGGGACCACAGCTTCTGGTTGTTGGACACAAGGAAATACGTACCAGATTTCACCCCAATGATGCTGGCCTTTTCTTCAGAGCTCCCAACCCCAGCTAACCACAATTCTCAGTAAAACCAAGGTTTCAATTCAATGGTGCTGGTCTCTGGAGTTCTAAAGCATTGGATTCTTCAGTCTTAGCGGATCCGAAGCCAGATTCTTAATATAAACCACCACTCAAATGAGTATTTGAGGGACTCAAACTTYCATCTAAAACCTCACAAAACAAGGGGGACTTAACTATCTGCATTTCTATGGCCATTCCTATCTTCCAAGTGCCCACAGAACACTCAATGCTCAGTCTTTCCCATTCAATACTTCCAAACATGTCCTATGGGAAAACACGTCCAGGTCTGTCACAGCAACCCTCCCAGCTTGTTACCCATTTCTGCACTAGTTAGATTTGGTACAGGGTTTTTCTGTGTAGCTCTAGTTGTCCTCAAACTTAGATCCCCCTGCCTCTGCCTCCCAAGTGCTGGGATTAGATGTGCGCATTAGCCCCTGGCTTTTTCGGGGGTGTGGGTGGGGATAGGGTAGACATTTATTGTGATTTAGTCAGCTTTCATGAAGTGATAGTTTGAATAACAGGTTTCCCATAAAGCCTGTGGGCATTTGAATACTCTATTGGCTGTTTGTTAAGAATTAGGAACTGGCACTAGGGGGTAAGGCTTAAAGTTTCTCAGAGAGCTTCCCTCAGTCCCGTGATGGTTATATAGATCAGGGTGTGAGTTCTTAGCTGCTGCTCCAGTACCATGCCTGCTTGCCAAGTTCCCCACCCAGCATGATGAACACCAATCCCTCTACAACTGTAAGCTTCAATTAAGCCTTTTTAAGTTGCCTTGGTGACAGTATTTTCTCACAGCAATCGAAATATAACTAATAAATACTGATAACAGTTCATCACTGAGGAAAGCCAGAGCATGAACTCAAGCAGAGCAGAACTTGAGACAGGAATGGAGCAGGTCCATGGAGAAACTCTACTCTGATCAGCCTGCCTTCCAGATAATCTGGTACTACCTGTCCAAGGGTGGCACCGTCCACCGTAGGCTGGTCTCTCCCTCCTCAATCGTTAACAAAGAAAATGACTTGTCTACAGACCAAACTGATCGATGTATTTTTCTCAATAACAGTTACCGCTTTCCAAATGACCAGTTTCAAATGACTCTAGTTTGTGCCCACAAAAACCTGGCACATAAATAAATGCAGTATAACACTTTCTCTTGTTATTTAATAACTACAAATTTAGAAACCTAGAAAACAAAATACAACAAAGCAGAAACTTTACAGAGCCACCCATGTAAATTCGGGGTAAGGAGGTCGCTATTTGTTGGCATGCCATAATGCCTGTAAATACTGCGAATGAATCATGTCATCCTTAATTCCTTCAGGTCTCAATACAAGTCAGATCTTAGATTCAAGAAACAAAAATAAACACCAGAAATAAGTTTTATACTTTTATTTTAAATAAAAGTACATTTAAAAAATAATCAGTCTCAAATGGCAAATTATTACAGCCAATTCCCAATTACTGGTGAGAAATTTTACTCTGAAGCAGAGATCCTCAACAATCATGTGCCGACACACCAAGAGCAGGCTGCCTGTTCCCAAGACTGTTAATACAGCCCCTTAGAATGGTGCCCTTGTTGTTTCTCAGCTACTAGGTGCTATTAATATAATTAACAGATGTTTCTGTTAAATTTTAATTTAAAATTAGAAAATCTCATCAAATATACTTTGAGTATAAACTAAACTTTCACCAAGGACAGCAAAATATTAACAAATGACTGGTTTAAATTTTGTTAAAGCTATTGGCAGGACAGTGTTTAAAATGGACTGAAAGCAACTAACTCACCAAAAATAAATAGTTGTTTCACACTATATGTGTATTAGAACACTAGTAAAGCAATCACAACCAGGACTATCATATAAAGGCAAACTTCTATGACTAATATGAAAGTTCAGACCAGTCTAGCAGTAACTAAACTGACAACATACCAAACATGAACAAAATCCTCTGTTAACAAGGACTGACAAACTCTTAGAGGCAAATAAATACTTGAGGACTGTAGGCTAATTTCAGCTTACTTAACTATCACCAAATTAGGAAAGCAGCCAAACACAACATAACTCACACAATACAACTAATTCTGGATACTAAGAATATATAACTATTTCTTCACTTGCTCCAAAATACTTATAAGAAATCCTAATGGTTTAAAGCAAAAACAAAACAAAACAAAAGTAGGGCTGGAAAGATGGCTCAGTAACTAAGAGCACTGGCTGCTCTTCTAGAGGACCCAGGTTCAATTCCTAGCAACACAACCTTCTGTAACTCTTAAGTTCCAGAAGATATGCCCTTTTCTGACCCCTGTGGGCACATCATAAACATGGTGTGCACACACACTAATACAAGCAAAACACGAACACACATACACAAAGACGTAGAAGGTAAGGCATGGTTTGCTTTGTGCTCCAATTTCTATACTCAATTCCAGTCTTAGAAAATTCTTATTCTATAAAAACTAAAATGCTTTAGACATTTCTTATTAAACTGTGTACAAAATAGTTCTCCCAGCCTTGAACTCTTACTCCTATCTCTACCCAAGGCTAGAATTAGACAAGCTTCTTATCACTGCCCTGATTAGTTATTTTAAAATAATCATATTAATTGGGAAAAGACACTGTTCTGCATGACAGAAAAGCATTCTGAACCAACCACTATTTTCAAACTACAGGACTACGTGTCCTTCCACCAAATGGTCTAATCATCAAATTTTTGAAAAAAGGTTTATTATATATAAGAAGAAATATTGTGACAAAATTATRACATTTATCATCTATTCTAAGAACTCAGGAGTCGCATAGCTAGTAAGAGCACTTTTAAAAGGAATTACAGATCTTAAACTTAAAGGACATGGACTTTAATGGATACTTCCAAAGAGCAATATATAAAGTCAGGCACAACAGAGACACTATGTTATCAGACACTACAGAATTAAGATGCCTATGAAATGTTCAAAAAGTATTTGGGAGGCAGAAGCAAGAGGGTTTGTGACTGGGTTCCACGCCAGACTGAGCTAGAGTTGTGGTAGTGAACACAGGCTTCTGCCCCAGCCAAATGTCACCCCAATAATGCCCACAACTGTTCTACAGCCTCTGAAACCAACTACAAATAATCAAATGAAACCTGAGTCATAATCAGTCACGTCTGGAAGCATGGCCAGTAACAGCGTTAGGCGTTTCCACTGATTTCAGAACCGGTACTT
>BDUI01002446.1:27427-52164 GCA_002335545.1 Apodemus speciosus | reverse complement strand
CATTTTTCACCCTATCCTTCTTGGAGATGCTTAGTCTTAAGGATATTATTTATTATGGTTCATTTATAAAGCTGGGATCACTTTCAAGTATATAATATGTCATATTTATAAAACAATGTACAGCATATAAAGTTTTAATTTATGGTAGCAATTTGTTCCTTATCATGGGATTCTTTTTTTCTTTGTTTTGTTTTATTTTGTTTTTTTTCAAGACAGGGCTTCTCTGTGTAGCCCTGGCTATCCTTGGAACTCACTCTGTAGACCAGGCTGGCCTCGAACTCAGAAATCTGCCTGCCTCTGCCTCCCAAGTGCTGGGATTAAAGGCATGCACCACCACCACCTGGCTTATCATGGGATTCTATATGGAACATGTGTGTGTATGTTACTTGACATCACCACGGTTTTCATCTTAGTCAGATAAAAAAGAGATTGTTCCCAGAGATATGATTTTTCATTTCCTTAATCATGGGGTAACGAGTATTTTCACACAGTTTTGTTATATTTTCTTCTTAGTAAGTGATATCTATTCAAATCCCTAGTTCACTTACTTTGGGGCTTTCATGGTTTTCTAAAAGGAAATCAAATTTATTTACTATTAACAGCTTGATATAGATAAAAGTATAGTAATGTACCTCTCCTATTTGATTTGTATAATCTACTAGATTTTAAGGCACATACATCCCCCAAACCTGTTACAATTACTAGATAAACTCATAGTCTGTTCCTAGAACCTTGGTAGAAAAGAAAATGTTGGGTGAGAATATTATTAACAAATGTCAGCTGATCAGAAGAGAGCAAATCCTAAGAGCCTGGCACAAAAGGCTCTTATGCTGACAACCGCAAACAAAATGCTTATATAAAACATTTGAAAGAATATATTTTGTCCACAGACAGATGGACATGAGACTGATTAGTCCACTTCTCTGACATAAAATCTCATCTTATTTGTAGGTCACACATGTTCTGGTTGTACAAATGTGAAAAAGATAACTAGYAATTATTCTGACCAGTATTCCTCCTGTAACCAGATAGAATACCTAACTCTACCAGTTAACTTCTTAGTCATTTAGATATGGCTTTCCTTTAAGATTTAAAATTCTCAGAAATGGGGAAAAAACAAAATGATATTCTAAATGACAGTTTGCAAATAACAAGTTAACACATTAGGCAGATTCATTACCACACTCAAAATGATGAATAGTTCTATCACTCTTAATAAGTTTGATTTCTACAAATGTTTTCTCAACTTTTATTGTAAACTATTGTCCCTTTTACTTAAAAGTATTTTGATGAGTCTTCCTGCTGCCATTTGCACCAGGGAGCTGGGAGACTCCACAGACTTCAGTACATAGCCCACCAGGAGGGAGTGATCTCTGAGCAGGCTTTCACTTTTGAGCACAGAGGTGAGATCTCTACCTTATCTCTGGAGGKGACCCAGCTAGGAGCACACAGTGGAGCAGGTCAAGAATTGACAAATSGGACCTCATAAAATTACAAAGCTTCTTTAAGGCAAAGGACACTGTCAAAAGGACAAAATGGCAACCAACAAATTGGGAAAAGATCTTCACCAACCCTACATCCGACAAAGGGCTAATATCCAATGTATACAAAGAACTCAAGAAGGTAGACTCCAGAGAGCTAAATAACCCTATTAAAAAATGGGATATAGAGCTAAACAAAGACTTTTCACCTGAAGAATTTTGAATGGCTGAGAAGCACCNCAAAAACCAGAACAGAAACTGAAGTATTAGATACAGGGTAACATAACAGGGTTACTATTCCAAGAATGTGGACATGTGGCAATACCTACAATATTTCAGGTTGTTACAACTGAAGGGATGCCTCTCCCACTTAGTGGATTCAGCCATAGAGGAAAAGAACTTTAGTGGCTCATGCCCTGCAGGACACAGGGACAAGAGGATGGGAGGCCAACAACATAGTCAACTTAAGATTTTGCCTCAAAACAAAAGAAATAGAGGCGTGACTTTACATTATAACAACAAAGGTTATTTTTTGGAAACCAACTAATGGCCAGGCACTGGTGACCCACACCTTTAATCTGGGGCAGAGGCAAGTGTTTCTCTGTGAGTTCCAGACCAGCCTGGTCTATAAAGTTCCAGGACAGCCAGGAATACACAAACCCTGTCCTGAAAAACAAGCATACATGCATAAGCAACCACCATTTCCACTAATGCCATCTAGTTTTTTGGAAAGCCTTGTCCCCTACTTTAATGACTGTTAGTCTTCAATACAAAAGTGAAATTCAATGTTGTGTTTGTCTTGTTGTTATACTTGCTGATTCTTGAGATTTGCTTTCACTTTTATGTGTATGTGTATATGTTTGGGGGGTTACATGCCATGTGCAGGGGCCCTTGAGCCCAACAGAGGGTGTCAGACCCCCCCTGGAGCTGGAATTATGCAAGCAGCTGTAAGCCTCCCAATATTGGTGTGTCTTCTGGAATAGCAGCAAGCACTCTCAACCACTAACCCAACTCTCTCCAGTCCCTCAAAGCCAATTCTTTAAAAAATATTTTTACTAGATGTGTTCTTGACTTGGGTACAGTAAACTAAGATACAATCTTGGCTCACATCACATCACAAGACTTCAGAAGGACTGAGACATCAGCAAAGACAGTGTTTAATGGTCTATCTCCCCTATATCAATTCCATTATCACCTCTAGATGTTTTACAAACATGCGCTACCAATCAACCCTTAGAYCCTTGAGCTCACTWYGTGGAYCAGGCTGCTTCAAACTTAGAGATCCATCTCTCTACCTCCTGAGAACTGGGATTAGAGGAGTGCACCACCTCTCATCTATAATGTTCAACCTATAACATAAGACTTAACTTAGCCTGTTAAATATCTACATTGATGTTTTTRGCTATTTTCATACATACAWGCCAAACACTCCATTATGATAAGGTGAAGACAAGTCTAAAGGAATCCAGTTTGGAGCACATTTCTAGAGCTAGGGGGAGTCTTGTCAACTATCATTTGTATTGCTCCTGACAAATCAGGTTTTCTAAAGTGGTCATAAAATCGGACCTACTATAGTGACTTAAGAGACACTATGACATTTTACTCAGGGTAGAAAGCCACAAATAAGTTTTCATTTTGTTCAACTTCTGAAATAACTTAAGGTATGTCATATGTTAGCAATTTTCAACGTCTCTTAAATCTATTTATATATTTGTTCCTATTCCCTTAAGGTATAAAGTTAATAACAACATTCAAAAGTCAGAACAGTAAATGATCCCATGCTAAATTAGAAATGTGATGAGTCTGGGCTGCCCAGTTAGCTCGACACCAGCCTCCGCTTCACTCCTAGAACTTGCCTCAAAAAAGCAAACCATGACCAGTGAGATGAGATGTCTCAGATGTACAATTCTGATGTTATCCCAGAACCCATGCAACAATGGCAAAAGAAATGGACTCCACAAAGTATCCAATATCCTCTTACCACAGCCCATATGCCCTGTTCTTTCAAACAGACACCTCACCCAGCACACAGACACATTTAAATTTACAAAAATAAATGACGTGACTTAAGACTATTTACATACCTGGGTTTAAAGCAAAATTATCTATTAAGCTTTTCCAAGCAATGAAAGCTATTTTTTTAATCATGGGCGTTCCACTACGGAAGCCCAGTTCTTCCAGCTGTAACAAAGAGTTGATGAAACTCCCACTTCGGTGCAAGGTCTAAGAAAGGAGAAAAGGCATCAGAAAGTTACTTATTCATTTATTATATGTTCTTGGAAATTCAGACTCTAACCAGTAAACAAAAGCCACCATTACTTACAAACAAAAACCTATTAACAGGAGTAATAAAGATATATTAAGCAAGTTAAGCAAGCTAGGGGATCCTCATTATTAAGGACCCAAGTTCAATCCTCAGAAACTAGTTCAAAACATAAGCATGTAAGAGGCAGAGGCCAACAACTGGCCTTTAAAGTCAGTCTGGCCTCCATATAACTCTACACAGCCAGGATTACATAGTAAGACAACACACTAGGCAAAAAGGCCAGTGATATGGCTCAGGAGTATGAAAGCTTTTGCTTAGCCATACAGAAGGCCTGAAACATGGCTGAACAGGTACTGTGTACCCCTTTAATCCCAGAACTCAGGAGGCAGAGGCAAAGACAAGCAGACCTTTTTTAGTTCAAAGCCAGCCTAGTCTACAGAGGTAGCTCCAGGACAGCCAGGGCTGTTACAGAGAAACTCTATACAGAAAAATAAATAAATAAATAAATAAATAAATAAATATCAAAAACCAAAAATAAACCAAAAAAGAGCCTGAAAATCTGAGTTTGATCTCCAGTGGTTGTTGAAAAGAACTCCAAAAAGCTGTTTTGACCTCTGTGCACACATCTGCATACCTATGTGCAAGTCAATAAACCAGATCATCAATTGTTTAAAATAAACACACATACATTTTTATGGGTGGAAAYGGAGGAAAGCACTTGTGATCCCAGTGCTAGAATGGCAGTAATCGCTGCCTACTCAGTGAATGCACAGGAATGTAAGAACTCTGCCTCAAAGAAGGTCAAAGCTGGGCAGACAGTGGCAGATGCTTTAATCCCAGCAGAGGCAGGTGGATCTGGCAACCTGAATTCAATTGCTGAGAACCCCACAGTGGAAGAGTGAACAACCCCACCAGTATGCCGAGCAGTCCTAATGGGTATCATATCTCACACATAGTCACACAAATAAATGTGATTAAGAAATCAAAGGGCAGCTGGCACCTAATGAACAACACCTGAAGTTGACTTCTGGCCTCCACTTGCACGTGCATGAGAAGACAAGCATGCATACACATACAGTAGGCATAGTGGTTCACATCTACAATCCCAGGATTTGGTAGGCTGAAACAAGAGGACTGATGCAAATTGCAGGGCTGGGCTTGAGTTATGTATGTGCTGAGTAGTGAGTTCCACAGAAGCTTGTGTGGGACCTACTAAAAAATAAAAATTCTGGCATGTTCAAATTATGAAAATACTAACTTATTCACTATCCTTTCCAAGATAATTTAAGAATTCCAAGGTAATTAATTCACTTACCTTTCCAAGAAGTTTGACAAACAAAGGCCATAGTTTTAACACATAAGTCTCATTTTTATTCATAAATAGTTTTTGGAGTTCGGAGATTAATTTCTATAAACAAAAGTAAAACATTTATCAAATACTTTAAAAGGCAAAAACATCCACTATCCAAGTCTAAGAACTTTTCATACATTAATTTTTTGAGCCAAATCACCTTTTCCACAACTAGAGTATACATCCTCCAAAGAAAGCAAACACCCCAGTACACAGCCATCTGAGGAGGTTTAAAGTAAAAGCATCACCTAGTTCTACCAGTAAGTTTAATGCTCAACTGACAATCCAGGTGCCCACCAATCCAGGTCACACTTTTCTTACCAGCATACTTCTCCCTAAAAACTTCTGGCACATCATTAACTAGAATTCAAAGGATACTGTAACAATCTTCTCATACTAATAACTTAAAATACTCCTAATAGCTTCATAGTAACAAATGTCTAAAAGCTCAAGAGCCTCTGAGACAGCTCAGTGGGTGAAAGCCCTTGCCCCTCAGGCCTAACAACAAAAGATACCAGATCTACATTAACTACTGACTCCCAGTTTGCCCTTTTACTGGGCATGGTCATGCGTGCCTTGAATCCCATCACTCAGGCAGCACAGGCAGGTTGATGGGATCTAAGTCTGGTCTACACAGTAAGTTCCATATTAAGACTGTCTCCAAAAATAAAAGATGTCCTCTGATCCCATATGCACAGAAGCATGTATAGCCTGGCATTCACAATTACAGGTGCAATAATAAATCTTAAAAGCAAATTTAAAAAACATTTTAGTTCATCTATACATTGGCCTATGTGGAGAAAGCACAATAATAAAAAACTGACCTATTTGAGAAAGTAGTAGGGGAGACTTTGAAGGGCATATCTTGCCCTGGGATTACATGCATGTGCTGTCCTCTAYGAGATGATGAGATGAAACATATACTCTACCACACAGCCCTATCAACATGGTGGTCATGACATAAAATGCATGGGGCCAAAGTGACCAAACCTAAATCCCAAAGTAATCATTTTTTAACTGCTGTTTTCTGAGTCTGTTTATTCTCTAAAGGGCCACATCACAGCAACAAGAAACTAACATGTGGCTTACCATATAAGTCACATTACCAATAAAAACTTCATGGCCAGTAAAGTGCTTAGTATGAAAGCATGAGAACTTAAATTTGATTTCCAGAACCGATGTTTAGAAAAAAAAGTCTGACACAGTTGTGCATATAGCTGTGAACCTTGGGGGTGGAGCTCTGTTCCATCTAGACCAGCTTGGTCTACAGAGTTCCAGGACAGCCAGCACAGAGAAACCCTGGTCTCACTGGCCATAAGTTCCAGGCCAATGAAACTGTCTTTTTTTTCCTTTACAGGCAGTGCCTAAGGAATACAAGATTGTCCTTTGGAACTCAATACATTAAACCAGATTTAGTGGCTTGCACCTTTAATCCCAGACTCAGAGACAGTAAAGTCTGAGTTCAAGGCCAACCTAGCCTAGGCAATGAACTCTAGGCCATGGAGGTGTCTCAGTGAGATCTTATTCAAGACAACAGACTTACAATAGTTCCCAAGTCCTAATCCTATGTGATATTGCACTTTCATTCCTTTCTACAGAAGGGCTGCCCACGACACTCCCTGAAAACTGGATGCACAAATATTAAGGGGCCCTTCGCAATCATGACTTTCTCACCTAAAATGAGCTGGCACTACTATTATTACACATGCAGCCAGTCCTTACGCTGGGTTCCAAACACTGCTAAAAGATCCTAATTTTAACATTTTCTTCATGCTATATATGCCTCATATATAAACCTGGCAATTTACACAGTAGCCAAGTCACTTGAAAACAACAACAAAACCAAAAACCGATATCCAATAATATTGCCAAGAATACAATTTGGTAAMCGTAAGACCTGAATAGTAGCTACGAAACTGCATTACATGAGTTTATATGCATTTATCTGCTGAGATAATGAATTCAACATAATTCTTCCTTTTTCAGAATATAATCCCTCTTTATTCACTCATTAGAGAAGGGATAAAACATCTAAAATTTAGCAAAAATGTTTCATTTATTATGAGTAATTTGATTAAACTAACAATTCTTTGCTACATTTGTTTCTTTTGTTTTGTGATGCCTAAGATTGTACCCAAGCCTTTGTGCATGCTAACCTAACACTCTACCACCAGCTACAGCCAGCCCAAATCTTTGTTTTGATTCAAAACAAAACTCCTCAGAGATGGTGTAACTATATGGATAAATTTAGGCTGAATTTTAAGCTCTATTTAGGTAGAAATTCCCAAATACAGAATTCAGCAAACTCTTACTGTTGGCTTAGAGGTGACTCCACTAGGCTCCTCCCACAGTGTGGCAGCACAAAGGTGCTAGCTCCCTAGCTCCCTTGATCCCCCCTCCCTCTTCCCGGCACTCCTGGGTGGCCCCTCTCTCTCCCCCTTTCTGCCCTCCTAGCTCTACTCCTGACTGGCTGCCTCTACCTCTTCTCCAGGTCCTCGCTCCCCTCCCTTCCCCCAAATAAACCTCCCTTATACCACCCCCCCCACACACACACCAGCCGCTGCATTATTTCATACCACATACAAAAGAAATACTTACAGTAGTCATAAGGTGCTCTGTAATCAAGGCTATTTCTTGTTGTTTCTGAAGCAGCAATGGCATCCCCATCTCTAGAGCGGTGGCTCCCCGAAGGTGTACTTTTTGTGCTGAGTGAACAACTAATGGTATGACCAACCTGGCCCACCTCACAGACTCTTCTCCCATTTGAACTGGGGCTTGTTCAATTAGTCTACAAGGGAGAAACCAATGACTAAACTAAACTTAAAAGATAAAGTCAATCTAAATTATCAAGAATCAAAGTCAGGTGAGGCATATCTATAAATATAACTGTTCAAGAAGTTGAACCACAAGGTTCAAAGGCCTACTTCACCTACACGGTGAGCCAAGTCCAAATTTGATGAGATTCAGTCTCCAATTAAAAAAAAAAACAAAAACAAAAAGATGTATGGTTTGCRGCACAGCTCGGTGGTAGAGTATTACCTACTATGCTCAAATCTCTCACACTACAAAAGAAATTACCAGGAAAATGAGCATCACACAGAAATATGCATACCATGACTCAATTATTTGAGAATGTACACATGCATTTGTAGAGAAACAAGTCACTCATAGCATCAGAACACAGTGAAGTAMACAGTTGGACAACTGCAAGAAACCTTTGAAAACTAAAACCCAGTTAAACTGTGCTGTCAGCAAAGATGTAAGGTGCTCCCGACTAGGCTCACTGAGGAGTACATTTTATTTTGAAAGCCTTAACCTAAAACTTTTAGAACCAACTTACAGAGAGTTTTCCATCTTGTTACCTTTCTCTTACTTAACTGGTCTAAAGGGGTTTAAGTACACTGTTGCTGTCCTCAGACACACCAGAAGAGGGCATCGGAACCCATTATAGATCGTTGTGAACCACCATGTAGTTGCTGGGATTTGAACTCAGGTCCTCTGGAAGAGCAGTCAGTGCTCTTAACGGCTGAACCATCTCTTCAGCCCTCATTTCTGGTTTTTTAAACTTTTATGTGTGTGCATGTATGCGTACCAGTGTGACTGTCTACACATAAATGGTGTTTAGGTCTGAGAACTTTCAGGAATAGGGTCTCTCCTTTCACATGGACTTTAGGAATTCAACTCAGGTTGTCAGGCTTAGTAGCAAATGCCTGTCCCATTGCTTAACATCTATCTCATCATTAAATATACAAACCCCAAAGTTCCAAAACTTGATTATTCTAATTTATACAAGAACCAATGCATACCTTATAATAACATTTAATGCTTCAAAATCAACAACAGCAGAATGTATCTCTCCTTTACTTAGTATCACTTCCAATGAATCAATAATACTGGATACCTAAGTGACAAAGACACATACAAATCAGATGAGCCACAACTAACTGTCTTTTGGGCATATAATTCAAATGTCCCAAAACTAGACTCACCATTTTGCTAACAAGTTCAGTAGGAAATGTCTGTTTGGATATAACCCACAGTGCCCTGGTACACACATTTTTGTCTGAACTCTTAATGATACCATTCAAAGTTGAAAGCAGTTCTTGAATATTTGCCTCTGAAAAACAAGCATTTTAATTTCCTTTATGTAGTATAGTCAAAATCTTTAAAATGTCATCTACAAAAGTAAAATAAAAGTAACAAAGGCAGTTGGGGATGTTCAGAAGTGCAGTTGATCACAGAACCTACAGAGATCCCAACCAATATCACTTCCTGCCAAAATAAATACTGACCAGAGAGGAAACACACAGTAGCAGACTGCAACCCTTTTTAATCTTACACAATTCAATTAACTACTGTCATCTTAGGATGCTAAGGAGACTTAAGCCAAAGAAAAAAACTACAACTCTACTGAGGGAAGGAAAGAGTAACAACTTCATGATATCCTTATTACCCACCCCTCAGTTCCTCTAAGAGTGATCTTGTAAGTTTCTTTTACAATTGCAAACTACAGAACAACAGCACGACTTAACAGTACTTAATAGTATTACTATACTTTATTACCACTTCCAAAATAACACTTATTACTATTATATAAGAACTCTTCATCTCAACAAGTTCCTTAGGGAGTATGACTGYCACATCAATCATAAATCAGACAGACAGACATTTACTATGTTCTACTAAAAAGACTGAGGCAGTAAAGGCCCTTGCCACCGAGCCTAGTAAGTTTACTCCCCAGAACCCACATGGAGGATATGACTCCTGCACTTAAATAGAGGTGCTCATGTTCCAAATTAATGTCTCCAGGAGGAGAGGTACACTTTATCCAGACAACAGCACTTTAACTGTACTAAACTATAAAGTCAGCAGATATTAATAACACTAATCAATTACCTACCTGATAATCCTGAGGTAATTCTAGGATTATATAAACAAAACCCCAAGGCTTGTAGAGCGGCACTACTCAGTTCTGAGTTCTGACTGGAAATGTGAGCCTACAAAACAAATACATTGACAGCAGAGAACAGAGTTTGTAGAGTTAAAGCCAGTTGCAACCCAAACTCATTGCCATTTTAATCCAATCAATTGGCCAACCTTTCGGAAGTAAAAAAAAAAAAAAAAAAGACAGGGAAAGGAAACTAGAAAAAGATCAACTGAAAGGAACTGGAAAGATTACTCATGCAAAATATCTACATTTGGTTCCCAGTGCACACATGGCAGCTCACAACCTGTCTACCCACAATTTCTACGGTTCTGACACCCTCTTCTGGCTTCTGTGGTCACTGCACACATGTGGTACACAGACATACATGCAGGTAAATACTCATACACTTAAAAAATACAAAAAAAACAACTGAAAGAACATTTTTAAGAAAAGGCAAATGACATCTCCCATATCCATGCAAAAACAAAGAAAAGGCCAACCGATGAAAAGTGTTTAAATTATTAGACAGGAAACAAACTGAGGCAGCGTGGTTCTTCTACAAGGAATAAGCAAAGTCTCAAATGCAAAACTGACACCCTAGCTTTAGAATGGAGTGAGCCTTTTTCCTCTAAAACTAGGAAAGAGAAGCAGCTGGAATATAGCAATTCTCAAGTATATTAGGCACTTTTTCTCGGTCTTAAAAAATGCTCAAGAAATTTGGGATTGGGGATGTACTTCGGTTGGTGCAGTGCTTGTCTAGCATGCATGAAGCCCTGGGTTCAATCCCCAGCACTGCATAAATGCAAAGTGGTGGCACATGCCTGTAATCCCAGCCCTTGGGAGGCAGGAGGATCAGAAGGTCAAGGTCATCCTCAGCTATATAGAAGTCCAAGGCAAGCCTGGACTAGAGCCCTGTCAAAGAAAATAGTCATAATTTCAATAAGGTTGGGATAGTCAGGTCAATCTTTTCATTCTAAAATCAAGAATATTAAAAGATGGTGATGGCAGGTTATGAAGTCCACTGGTTATGAAGTCCACTAAGTGGTCAGATGAGGCTAAGAATACAGTCAGTCTGATATTAACTATTACCACTGAATAAGAAAAAGTTGACTGTAAATTGTTCCAAACAAGCAAAATAAGTGAAAATTAATGTAAATAAAATAACAMGTACTGTGGGATAYGTCAGTGCTAACCTATAATCTCAATACTTGGAAGGCAGAGGCAGGATTGACACCTAGCTAAGCAACCTGGTCCCAAGGCTTTACTGGGAAAAATCCCTACAAATGCCCCAACAAAAAAAACTGTACATATATGAATACTGTCTGTCTAGAGAGTAGACCAGGATAGTTGCCACTTTAAGACAGCCTACTCAGAACTACACTTCCAAAGCACAAACAGATTTTATTGTTTTTATATAAGAGACAAGCTCTGAACTGACAATCCTGGACACTCAGGCAAATAATGAACCAATTTCCTAACCTGGGAAGTGGGGCAACCTGGCCTGTGGATGTAGCTAAGTGGTACATACATGAACCGAAGAGAGAGGACACATGTAAGGTGACTGAGAGCATCCAATGAACCATATGTAATCACAAATGAGATAATAGTCTCGTCCACATAACTGATGATAGTYTGTATTCAGTGCATTAACAACGCACCGGGTAGTGCTACATCCACACTGAGGAAATCATTTTATTAGAAAGCTAGTCAGAGTTGTCCCTGGAAGCCCAGATTTGGAAGGCAAGGGAAGATTTCGAAGGGCTCAGACCAGTGGGTTCAGACCGAGGCAGTATGGAGTCAAAAAAGAAACACAGACCTTTAAGACAGTGTACAGCCGAGGAAGGTTTTTCTCGATTTCTGCAATGACTTCTTTTCCTTCTTCTCCGGTCATACGACTTTAAAGGAAATAGAACATAAGCTGAGTCGAAAGCATAAACAAAAACAAATCAAAAAAATCGCTGTCATCATTGTAACGATTACTTTCAGGGTTGGAGAGATGATCCAATGTTAAGAACACACAGCGGCTCTGGCAGAAGACTGGTGTTCAATTCCCAGCACCCTATTAAGTGGCGCCAGTTCCAGGACCATCCAACACTTCTGGAGCNAGGTGTGGTAAGGGGGAAAATAAGCTGAAAATAGCTGTTATGAATAGATAAGTAATGAAATAAAATGCAAAACAAATAAGAGGATCAATTTTAAAACAATAAAAAAAGAGCTGGAATTTAGAAATATCAAGAAGAAACAATAGTGAAAACCAGTAAGAATGAGATATAAAGGGGGAAAAGTGGTATAAATATATGTACAAAAGGAAACAAGTGTCTATTAGAGACCCAGAAGGGTGTGTTGGGGTGGGGGGATGTCAGAGAGAGAGATAGGGGAGGAGGAAAAAAAAGATGGGAGAAGCACACTTTTTCAAATATCCAAATATCAATTCATGTCATGCCTATGTTGTTGGATACTTTTTAAGTCTCTGCTTATCAATAAATATAAAGAAAAATAGTAAAGTTCATAAACACCTATAAGCAATAACTGCCTGTAACATTATATACTCCTCATGAGGTATCTTCTTAATTACACCAAATAAATACTAGTTTCTTTCAGATAAGCTTAACCATGAAAGAATAATTTTATATTAAAAAGAATTTTTTGTTCAYTATAGCATTTGAGCATCACAAAACAAGTTCTCTTTTAAAATATTTCAAAWTTTTAATATTAATTTAAAAAGATTTTACTGTTTGTCACGTTATACAAGAATTTTATAGAATTATTTTTTCTCATCTTCACCCCAGTTCCCTCTCTTACCTGACCTTCTCTTGCTGTACATCCTCCTCACAGAATGTCACAAATGGTTGTGAGTCACCACATGCATGCTGAAACTCAAACCCTGATCCTCTGGAAGAGCAGACAGTGCTCTTAACMACTGAGCCAGCCCTAAAATTCTTGTTTAATTTTATGAAAATAGATGTTAAAATGATTCATTGAAAATAAGAATATTTTGTTACATTTATGATAAAAGACTTGTTCTGACTCCAGCAAGCTTTTGTGTGTGTGTGTGTGTGTGTGTGTGTGTGTGTGTGTGTGTGTGTGTGTGTGTGTGTAAGCAGCAATAAAGAAGTACATGTCCTTGTTGCCACAGTACTGTGTGGGTGTGCTTCCTTAACTAAGCAGGTAGTGATAAGAAAAAATGGGATGGAAACTAAAATCACTAAAAATAAGCCCTGCTTTCTCAACCATTTCATAAGAGAAATCAGAAATATGTTCTTTTCCAGGAGGGATAGGGAATCTGTCCTCTAATTTTGGGTAGCTTATGGATAGAGGGATATTTTGCCTCATCACTTGCCTTCTTGAGTTTTAAGCCATATGGTCCTGGCTTTGGTTCACAGTATTTACACCACTGGTGAGCACAGTATGTCCCATTCAGACTTCATCCAGCAGCTCACTTTTATTTCAGAATATAGTTATCACATTAAATCATGACTTAAGGGAAGTTTTTAAAAGCCAAGCAGAAATACCACTCTGAGCTAAGATTACAGAAATGAAAAACACTGTTCAGCTCTTGTAAAATGAATTAAAATGATAGTATCAAGAATAGAATCAACATTTGTGCATTAATGTATTTTTATCTTCCCTAGAGTGTAGGATTTGAATGGTTCCTATTCTGGATTCTGGCATCTGAATTATTTCCTCTCCCACACATATCCTCATGCCTTCATGTACCACTTAATTAAAAGGACAATTACATGAACACCTAATGATGTCCTTCTGTGTGCAAGCTCCTTTGCTACCAACCCCAGGAAGATGCATATGTCCTGACAGCACATGGTTCTGAATCTCTGCAGTTCATCTGCCACTACAGTGTGGGACATGGATAGATAGAATTAATTCCTATTTCCACCTATTTTTTTTAGCACTTTTAAAGAAATAAACCTACAGATAAAGTTCATCACAACATGACAATTATAATTTCACACTCTCCAATATGATCTGCTTTTCAAAGCCCCAAATTCATAACTTATACACTAAGCAATAATCCTTTGTTTATCTAAATCTTTGTCAGGTTCTTGAACCTTCTAGTGCCATCTGCGCACTTCCTTATACAATCTACTTTGGAAAGAACATGGCTAATGAAGTCTAATAGGAACTCGCCTTCTATCCAAACATATTGCCTTGTAGAGGAATTGTATTCCAGCAACATGGCTGCTCTGGCAAGGATTAGCATCTTTTAGGTCAATGTGCTACATTTGGAAAACAGATTTACCTTTAGTACTCACCTTTAATCCCWAACAATGTATGTAAGGTTAATTTGTAAAAGGAAGCAGTCACATTTATAAGTGACATCTAATTAAGGGGTAGACAAAGTGACAAATCAGAGGAAATGAGTCAGAGATAGAATATGGACAACTCTCAGGAGAATAGCCAGGAAAAGGAGGCTACTTAAGAGAGCAATACAAAAAAAGAGACGGGGAGAGAGAGGAGGCAGTATTACTGGGACAGTTTTGTAGAGATAGGTTGATGAGAGATAAAGCTAAACACAGGTGTATATAGAACAAGCCAGAGAATGAGGAGCAAGACTAGGATGACTGCCACAGTTAGTTTGAAGCCAAACAGCAATTCAGTCAGAAGCCAAGATAAGCCAATCTGAATCACTCAGTTTGGAGAGTAGTTTAAGCCAGAACAGCTGAGTTGAAACAACCAGCCTGAGTTTCAGAAAGGGTGAGCTTATTCAGCAGCAAACCTCCCAAGACAACAATTGCATAAGGCCAATAAAAGTTACTTTTACATTGCCAACAACAGCAGATTCAATATTTATTTTCTACCATTTCCTAGTAATATGTGATCACCTTGCTGTCTTCAGAAAAAAAAATCTTACTCGATTAGTTTAGCCATAACCTCAAGCCCACCACACACCTAATGCTTCTTCTCAGTCATTTCTCACACAAAAATTTCTGCTCTGTTCTTTGATGTAATTTCCCACTTGTCAATCTAATATTCAAAACTAAATGCAAACCCTGCAACATTTCTGAATAAATTCTTTTTCATTATTCTTTTAAAGTACAGCATGAAATAATCTTAACAAGTTTAAAGTTGGTTTTTAAAAGCATCAAAGACAGTGCACAAAAACACAGCGACTAGGAAGTTCTAAATTAGCTAATAGTGACCTCAAATCAGAGAATCTAAGCTTGGAAATGGTAGTGACTTCACAGGTTTTGAAAACTAGATTTCAAAATAAAGTATACAGGTAGAACAATTAGAAGGTGAAAGAATTCAAATTCAAGATTTCTGATCCTTAATCCCATATTCTTTTCCATCTACTTTTTCCCATCTACTATACCTTTTCTTGAAATAAGCTAGAAGGAAATCTATTTGAAATGTGAGCCACTGTCACCCATTGACTTTATTTGAAAGGATATTAGTAAGCTAGAGTTAGAATTTTAATAAGTTTCCTTAAATTATAATTGTACTATTGCATAGTAACAAGATGATCAGGGTTTTTTTTTAGAGCTGGTATTTGTCTTAAATGTAGTGAAATTGTTCTCAGATAAATCCATGCTTAGTATTTGTGATTACGTGAAATCAGCAAGGAAAAAACAGTATAGAACAAAAAAATAGAAAAAAGAAAAAACATAACATGTCATATATACTTCTTCATCAAAATCATAAATTGTAGTGATTGATCAAACTTCAGTTCTCATTCCAGTTCTGTGGCTGGTTTAAGTTAAATGTGCTAGTGTAGGCTTGTTACTCACCATTCCTAAACTTCAGCTTCCTCATATRTGGAGTAAAAATTGTTATTCAAGTATAAAATGAGACATTAAATTCAATATTTGGCATTATAGCTAAATATAATATACTCAGGGAGCACCAGCAAAACCTAATGTCTCCACTGATACTTTGCTTTCAAGTGGGCACTGGTATCTGGGCATACAATACTCTCCCCAATGTTTATGTAAAAATCTGTATTTTTGTGAGACAGCCATAAGAGATTTATAGGAAGTCACCAAGAGTTGTCCATTCAGAAGTCATTGGCTTCAAGTGAATTATTCAACTTTCTTCTGTATCAGTAGAGAAGAGCCTTAGAAACAAGTGTTTTCTTTGCACTGCATGTGGAAGCAGATTGAGCTGTGTTCCACAGATASAGTGAAGCCATGGGGAGAAAATGTTCCTTTTAGTTAAGCTTATCTACTGACTCATTCCTTAGCAATGGTACTTGTATTAAAGTTTCATATGTATGAAATATGTATATATATATGTGAAATATATATGAAATATATGTGAAACTAATACATATATAGAAAACCACACAGAAGGGATAAGCATAAGTCCTCATATACTCACATGTGCACACACAAAGTGTGAACCTTTCTTAATGACATGGATAATATCTACCTAACCATAGAAAAACAAAGCAAAAGTCTTCTTTATTCTTTGTAATTCACTTTCAGATTTGGGAAGATTTACTTTCCAAATTATGTTTTGCTATAGCAAATATTAGCTTTTCCCAGGAACACAATAACTAACAGTACAGTAAAATCATGCTGGGCTGCAGGGAAAAAAATTTACTTGAATATTTAAGGCTGGCTATAAACTCTGGGACAGCAAGCATGATGAATGTCACCCTTGTTTCTATACCTCACGAAGCACACTGACAGGCACATTACATGTTATTAGTTGATGTTTGTTTCATACATTGATGAAGACATGTATATTACCACAGGAAACTCAGTATATAATAATTTTTACAAAGAGAAATATTTCTATTACTCTGAGTTAAAGTTAAAATATTTCCTTCTTTCTTTGGTCAAACTAATGATTTTGGAGCTAGCAAGGTGGCTTGATGGGTGTAAGTACTTGCAAGCATGAGAACCTTGATCCAAATACCTAGAACCTACATATGCTATAACTTTTTGTGATTTCATTATTCCTAAATGGAATTGGAAGGACTGTGTAACAGCCGTGTTTGATATCCATTTCTCAGATTCACTTGAAAGGTACTGGTGGGAGGTCAAAGGGCAGAAAGACAGTAAAGCAAGGGACTGTCCTTTGGAATTTGTACAGGTTGCTACTTACCTCTCTTGAAGGCTGATGCTTCTAGTGGGTGGTCCTCTACTCAACTGTCTTCTCTGTGCTTTAAATTTTCACCCCTTCAGACCTATAAATGGCAATAACCTGTCCTCATCTATGTAAATAGAACATTGCTAACTCTCCTCTGATTACCCAGTTGAAGCATACAGTCTGTGTCTTTTCAGAGGTCCAGAGAGAACATTTTCAGTGTCTCAACTACAAAATTGAGGTACACTGGATGAGCTCATAAATCTGTTTCATCTCAAAATCTCACATACCCAAAATTCTATTAAAATTTAAAATACCTTGAAACTACCGAAATATCTGTGAGTCGGGATTCTTTCTAGAATGTAGAAAACACCATGGGTATTTGATACATGGACAGGCTTAATATAGGAGATTAGACTGCACACATGTATTGAAGAAATTGAGGGAAATAAAGACAGGGAAGAACTGTAGACAGGGTTCAAGAAATAAGGAAACTCAGAAGTTGCAGGGAAATGCCATGCAGAATCTCAACAATGCACAGCACTAAAATGAATTATTTATTTGAAGATGCCCTAAAGACAATGCTAAAAACATATGCTTTCTGAAATCTGTGTGATTGACTGCAATTGCACAGAGCAGTAATGGTTACTACTTTTTACTCATTTCAAAAATTTTTCCTCTTCAAATCTAATGTCATATTCTTTGACAGTATTTATTGAAGTATACAGTCCAAGCAGCCAGTGTCTACATGCAAAAACAAAAGCACTTATGGGAAAGAAAATAGTGTTTAGTTTCTAACAACATGGTGCAACAGATTAAATTATGCAACCCAAATTTAAGATCCTGTTTAGACCATCCTATGACTAAGATTACAAGAGTTCTATTCTCTTTGCATTTATGGGTAAACCCCATTGTTTCCCCTACATTATTCTTTCCATAGATATATTCTCTCATCATTGTGCCACAACACATATGCAAGAACCATTCTAAGAAATATAGAATGGATGTAAATTGCTGAATTTTATAGTATGTAGTAATATTCAAATATTACTTACATACTTGATAAACATTCAATGAAACACTTCTTAGATTTATAGTTTGAAACCTTTTCCTCGTTTTATAGGTATTGCTTCATGTTGTCTAACCACTTGCTTTATAAGTAAATGTGAAGCCAGTTAGGYCCTCTCTTCTTCAGTGGTATGGGGGAAATATAGTCACATGGTTCCATATGTGGCATAAACTCTATTCAGTAACTTAGAGGCTACTATTAATTTATCACATTATTTACTCATGTTACTCTTACACTCCTGCACAACACACTGACATTCATGTTATATTGGCCATTAACATGTTTGTGACCTTTGCCCTAAACAGCTTCTGCAGACTGACTTCAACCTTATTCTGTCTCTTCTCCATTCTACTTCACTGATGCTGGTACACTTCTCAGTGATAAAGTTTTCTGGCTGAGAGTGTCCCCCTCTGTATTTGTCATGCACTAGTAGAGCATCCCAGGTGACAGCTATATTCGGCTCCAGTCAGCAAGTACTGGTGGGCATCTATAATAGTGTCTGGGTTTTGTAACTGTATATGGGATGGATCACTACTAGGTGGGGTAGTCTCTGGCTGGTCTTTCCTTCAGACTCTGCTAGCCATTGAACTGAGCAGAGGGTCCCCAATGTGGGAGCTAGAGAAGGGACCCAAGGTGCTGAAGGGGTTTGCAGCACCATAGGAGGAACAACAATATGACCCACCCAGTACTCCCAGGGATAAAAACATCAACCAGATAGTACACATGGTGTTACCCATGACTCCAGACACATAGGCAGCAGAGGATGGCCTATGGGACATCAAAGGAAGGAGAGGCCCCTGGTCCTCGAAAGGCTCGATGCAGCAGTGTAGGGGAATACCAGGACAGGGAAGGGGGTTGATTATGGAACAGGGAGAGGAGAGATGTCTTATGGGACTTTCAGGGGAGGACCAGGAAAGGGGAAATCATTTGAAATGTAAATGAAGAATATATCTAATAAAAAAAGTTTTCTTCACTTTGCATCTCCTTTACTTATGGCTATATTCTTATCCTAAAGTATCAGCCTATCATCTCTGCTTACTCAACAAATATATATCTCTTACCTTAGAAACCTAYCACTTATACCTTACCCATTTTGAACACCTTTGGGGGTCGTTGCTGCCTTTCTGACATAGCACTAAAGAACGTTGGAACTTTCATTGAAGTTGATTTTTTTGTTCCAACTTATGCTAGTCTCTTCTTCAATTTATTTTTAAATATTTTGAGAATTTTATATATGAGCACCATATACTATATGGCTCCCATCCTCTCCTCCTCCTGTGTCTCCTGTATTCCTCAAACTCATGATCCCTCATTATTTAATTATTATTATTGCATATATTACAGTAATATATTATATATTATATACATATATAATATATATTGTAATATATTACAATAATATATAATATATTATATATGCATTATTATATATGTTGTTTAAATACAATCTGCCTATTTCATTTAGTGTTGCGATGTGTGTGTTTAGGGCTGACCTCTTAAAACTGAAATTTAACAACCTATCAGAGGGATTGTCCCTTGAGAAAACTGGTTTTTCATTTCTGGCCAACTATCAATTTTCTGTAGTTCCATCTAGGTCTGGGACCTTATAAGATTTCCCTCATCTATGCCGGCATGTCAATTGGCAGTATCATTTTTCAGGTCTTGTTTRAGCTTGTTTCCTGGATGTGGCTTTCCTGTCATATATAGAAAATACTATCTTATAGCAGACATCCTTCCTTACTGGCTCTTAACAATCTTTCTACCTTCTTTTCTTCTATATTCTCTGAGTCTAAGTTGTAGGGTCTGTTGTAGATCTATCATTTGGGTCTGTATACCCCTTGGTAAGTTATTCTCTGGATTTTGACCAGTTCTGTATTTCTGTAATGCTACACTAAATTAGACATTACTTGAGAGAATAAAAATGTAYTGCCTTGTGCAGACTTTTATATCTACCACGAAACAGTCCATGGTACAGAGTATATTCTATCARTGTCTTTTGAAGTGAACTCAATGATATATAAGTAGCAAACAAAGGCATAATCGATTCCATATTCATGACATTTTCTAATCAGTTTCTCTAAAATTCTTGAGCTTAAATTAAACAAGATACCCCACCTCCTTGGTGTACTCCCTCATTTAAAGTTATGACTATAGGAATACCATTGCATTCAATTCCATTGTAATTATTATTTTACTGAAAATTATGTTGCTTAAGGACTTTTTGTGTGTCTATACAACACAAGGATGGTGCCTGTTAATGGCAGGAGAAATGATCCTCCCATTTACTTGTTGCTGTAGATTAGGTGCAGATGAGAGCATCTTGTCCAGGCAGTGGTGCCTCTAATTTAATTCTTCAAATGTTATACAGCATTCCAGGTGTACTGCATTTATGAGACAGCCAAGAGGTTATGAATCAAATCTGCTAATCTAGTTCTTTGCATGTACAGGCACGTTTTTGNTGTCTTTTGAAGTGAACTCAATGATATATAAGTAGCAAACAAAGGCATAATCGATTCCATATTCATGACATTTTCTAATCAGTTTCTCTAAAATTCTTGAGCTTAAATTAAACAAGATACCCCACCTCCTTGGTGTACTCCCTCATTTAAAGTTATGACTATAGGAATACCATTGCATTCAATTCCATTGTAATTATTATTTTACTGAAAATTATGTTGCTTAAGGACTTTTTGTGTGTCTATACAACACAAGGATGGTGCCTGTTAATGGCAGGAGAAATGAT
The DNA here is from genome assembly GCA_002335545.1 of Apodemus speciosus. Lineage (NCBI taxonomy): Eukaryota > Metazoa > Chordata > Mammalia > Rodentia > Muridae > Apodemus > Apodemus speciosus. Next base: position 31,277 of record BDUI01002446.1, on the reverse strand, counting down.
CCTCCCATTTACTTGTTGCTGTAGATTAGGTGCAGATGAGAGCATCTTGTCCAGGCAGTGGTGCCTCTAATTTAATTCTTCAAATGTTATACAGCATTCCAGGTGTACTGCATTTATGAGACAGCCAAGAGGTTATGAATCAAATCTGCTAATCTAGTTCTTTGCATGTACAGGCACGTTTTTGRCTGCAGAGTGAGAATCAGTGCAAATGAATCTATTGATCCTTTTCAAAATTCGACTACAAACCAATTTAGAATCAGATTTATTAGATGTCAAGTGGAGGAATCCTGACAATATCAATGACATAACAAGGTCGCTGTCAAGGATTAGGAAGAAATGATGAGAMTTTTTTTCTCTTTAAATTGTGCTTGAATCACAATAATTTKGTTGTCCATAAAAGTACGAGTAATATTAATATTTAAGTCTCTGAATGGCCTCTAAGTTCTTCCACATCACACAGTCTGACAGGTGTATCATAAATGAATCCCAATGAGGCTATTCTTCAACCTTTTTTGTTTATAGGTATTCCKCACATGCTCAGCTATAACATGTCCCACTAACTTYTCTACATTTTTTTAAACAAAGTCTTATGTTAACCATTTCTTCTTAGAAAACATAAGAGCAGGACTAAAACAGAATTTTCCTACATTGTTATTTGTAAATCCAATTCTTTAAGTTGTATAAACAAAGTTAGTTGTTTATCTGACCCAATGCTCTGAACTGGCCTTTGTCGTGTATGTCAATCCTGTGGTCAGCTTTGTATAGAGAAACAGACAAGTCTTGATTATTTGTATCATAATCATTGCAACACCAAATTCATTGTCCTCCCTTCACAATTACTAGATAAATGTCAGAACAAGAAAGCAATATTTTATCACTGTTGGCTTACCTCAAGTTGATATATTAAAGATTTCCATGAGATGCACATTCAAAAGAGTGTTTTCCAGACACACACAACAGGACTGATGCACACAGCATCTAACAGAAACTGTGGTAGCTCATACAAATCCTATACAGGTTCAAGCTAGATAGGGTCAAACAATGGAGAGGGGAAAGTTCTCATACTAACCAAGAAGCCATMTTCAATTGATACCCATTGCAAAGGAAAAATAGTATTTTATAAAAAGTCTCGCTGTATACATTAATCACACTTCAAGGCAGGCCCCACACCCAAGAATAGTTATCTAATGCAACATAAAATCAATGATATTTTGTAAACTTTTTGCCTCATATTGTTTAGTTTAGGTATTTTTGTCCTATTGACCTTTTGCTTCTATATTTTGTTTTCCATATTTGCTGTGTGTGTGTATACTGTTTTGTTATTTTTCTTTAGTCATATTTGTATTTATTTTTAAAGAGAAATAGAGAAAGATGTGATGTGGAGTGGGATGGGTGGGAATGTGGAGAGGATCTGGGAGAAGTTTGGCAAAGGAAAAATGTGATAAGAATATATTTAKGAAAAACAATTAAAAATAAAGACAGATAAAATTAATAAATACATCTAAATAAATGATAAAAGTTTAAAACAAGAACTACATCCAATTACTATTTGAACATCTTTGCTTTCATTACAAATCAGTTCTAAATATATCAGTTGTTTTAGATACATTAAGTATATATCTTTATATCAACCTAACATCTACAAAAACAATGCTTTGGGCCTTGGATGTAGTTCACTTGGAAGAGTGTCTACCTTGAATTCAAGGAGCTTGTGTTGGTAGCTCCAGTACCACAGAAATGTATTTGTTAATGGGTAGCTAAAGTCTCAGCACTCAAGAGGTATCAGCTAAATAATTAGATGTTTAAGGTAATCTTCATTCAGAAACCTGATGAGTTCAAGGCTACAAGAGACCCTGTTCAAAAAAAAAGAACAAAAACAAAAACAAAAACAAAAGATAGTCACTTAATCCTGTCATCCTGTCTGTGTACCAGTTTCTTCCTTTCCCCTTTCAACTGCCTTTTGGCAAAGAACAGCATGTTCTTACTACTGCATTTCCTTCCTTATCTTTTATTCCTTCCTACTCTTCCTCAACATTGCTGTGATGGTAACAGCCTTTTATTTGGGCAAATGCAAAAGACACTGGCATGTAGAGTGTGTGAATATCCCTATTTTATAAATTTTATGAATGCTTTTGCTAAGGCTATACTTTGACTTCTAGGCCTGAGTTCACATCCSTAACTTTCCAGATCGGGTCTCTTGTCCTTTCACAACTATTCATCTAGTGAACACCAATATACTATAAGGAAATTGGATTGCAAGGTTGTGCCAGGAATTTTCTTAAAGGAAGATTCTGTACTTCCATCAGATGAAATATGAACATGATATCTGGAGTTCCCTGCAGATTTATTATGGTACTTGATCTGTAGGCTGAATATGGGCAATGAAAAAATAAGCAGCACCCTTATAAGAATGATGCTGTGCTACCAGCCCTATTTTAATCATAATTTATTCTTTGATCTGAAATACTGTGGAGAAGTTCTTCCTGCCCACGGTAAGACTGCATTTCATAACTAATCCTTAGAGATACAAGCAAGTTGCCTGGTAGTCTGCCTTGCAAACAATGAATCCTAACTCCAGCCAAACCCTATCCCATCTACTTTCTTTAACTTTCACACACCCAGAAAATAATTCTTCTACAGATAATTTATCCAAGGCCACACTGTTATGATTTAGCATCAGAGTACCTTGTTTAGTTGGAGCCAAGGGTGTGTTAGGAGAGACTACACCAGGCAAATGATCTCACATGAAAGATTTATTTGGGACAGGGAAGCAAAAGGCCTTCTAAGAATGGGGACATAAGAGAGAGATAGAGACAGAGAGATGGGAAGAAACCAACAGAGATTGATTGGGTTTGGGGTTCCTTTAAAAGAAACTCATGTCACTTGAGGAAAATATGAATCTCATAGAGAGAGTTGAAATGTGTCACATTTGGCTGCTACAGTTAATAATGTGGATTTTGGAGCTGAATCTCCTAGGGTAGGCTTGGGAAGCTCCTGATTTCTAACACATAGCTATGGATAACCCTCATACCTGAAGACGCCTGAACATTGTTCATGTGTGTCCATCTTACGCCAGTTTTACTTTTCTTATAGAAAGTCCAGTATAGACTGGACTCATTCCCATTTCTGTTTTCTCAACAAGCCTAATGCTTCCTTGAACATCCTTGAAGGACTCTATGGGAACTGTAATTATAAACATTCATTTCAATGGCTTTAACCCCTGACATCATTGAGTCACTTCATTATGTTAAGACCTGGGCACTCAAYAGTCTTGGATTCTAACTCAGCTTTATTCATATAAGGAAAATATAAACTCTCAGCTTGTTTAATCATTAGTGTTTTAGCCTTCTGTTATAAACAAATACTATAATGCATACATCTCTCTAACATGGATCTATAAACATAACAAATATAGAATGGTTGAATCAGATTCAACAGGCTGATCCCACAAACATACTCTTTCTCTTATTATTTTTCTGATAATGTTACATAGTAGTTATGATATTTAACATGAGTGTCAGTGTGACAGGATCTAGAATCACCTACATGACAAACCACTGGATATTTTGTGAGAGTCTTTCTTGATTGGATTGCTGAAGGTAGTAAGATCCATTTTAAGGGATAACTGGATAGGACTGTTCTATGAGCTACAGCCCTGAGCTGCAAAACTGGAAAGGAGTTAAACACTTGCATTTACCTGGAACATGCAACAGCAGCATCTGCTTCAGGCCTCTGTTACCACTCCCCTCCCACACAGTAAGCTGTACCCTCAAACCAAAAACTAAAATAAAAATTTTCTTCCTTAAGCTATTCTTTTCAGGTACTTTGTCACAGAAATAGTCAAAATAAT
>BDUI01002445.1:67258-85694 GCA_002335545.1 Apodemus speciosus | reverse complement strand
TTTGGTTTGGTTTTTTCAAGAATTTGCTTTGTAAACCAGGTTGGCTTGAAACTTACAAGGATCTACCTACCTCTGTATCCCAAGACCTGGGATAAAGATATGAGCTACCACCACCTGACACACTTAATATCTGAGGTATCTCTCCAGCCCCTAAATGCAGCATTTAGATTAGTGACTTTAAAGTCTAAAAACTCACTAATCTAAAGGAAACTCCCAAATCCCAGAAAAAGTTGTCTAAAGTCTTCACTATATGTAAGTACTTTGCACAAGTCCTATACTCTATATAAACCAAAACCAAGAGGACACTACTTGCTTCCCTGTCCCTAGCATCCCAATTTTAGGAAATCATTTACTTCTCATTCATGTTAGGACACAATTCAGTAAGGCAAAGCTCTCCAGATGCTAGTCAAAGTSCGCAGCACTCAATACTTTTTACATGAATATAAGGTACAATGTTTGTCATCACGTAACACTAAGCTTTGCTTTTAATTCTATAATCAACTAGATGATGAACTCTCTAAAGACAGAAATTATTCCTAACATGTTCCTGTATCTTTGTTCTCCCAACAGTGAGTTCATGAATGTTATAATTCGGAACTATACCACAAGACAGACTAAACTAATAATCTGTACTGCTGTGAATAAAAATATTATTCAGCTATTAAAATTGTGACAGGCCAATTATGTTGGTAGAAAATAAGTCTTTTCACTTAAATAGATACAGAGAAAAAAAACCACATGAAACACAGGCACAGTAATTTTCAAAGCTTACTATAGAATTTCAGCACTAAATAACTATTTCTTTTAATAATATGTGAGACATCTCCTCGTTTCACTACATGAGGACATCTCTTGAATTCTTTGGGAAGTTAAACAATCACAAGAGGATGGATACCAGGACTCAACTGAAAAAGCACTGATGGAGCTGCCAGTGCACTCTGATGCAGCACTTCAGCCCCAAAGGCACGCTAGAGGTTATAACTGGTATTTTAAGAACAGCAACTTGAAGAAAGACTGCACAACAGCCAGGGCTAAGACAAGAATGGTATCCGATGACAAGACATGAAATAAAGCAGGAACCACCGGAAAGGGGTTCTACATTCTACACTCTGAACATGACCACCTGTCCAGCCCTGTGTGAAGAATTCAACTCGGGTTAAATTTTCCATATCCTCACTCAGAACTCATTTCCAGTTATAGGTGATTAATACACATACAAAATTAAAATCCAATGTTCAACTATAACTATAGCCTTGGACCCAGCACAACTGTGACAAAAATAAAAGCAGAGTTTTGATAAGAAAACTACAGCTCTGCAAAGTCTAATTACAAATCACATTATTAAAGTGTCGTAAAGAAGGACGCAGTGGAGCACGCCGGACTAAACATCAGCACTGACAGGGCAGAGGAAGATTTCTCCAAGTTTGAAGGAGCCTGACCTAAAAAGTAAATGCAGCCTAGACAGACAAGGTAGTGAGATGAAAGGACAAAGGGAGAGTTGAGTCAAATAAACGATGTGCAAAGGGAAGCCCCACTCACCCTGTGACTTTATGTCCATGGTTACATACGGGAAACTCCCAAGAACTGCCATGACCTCTTCATATTTTTCATCCTCCAGGAAGTGTAGCAGACTATGACGATCTGATTCTTTTAAACTGACCAAATCCTGGATAGTTTTAATTTTGTACTAAAAAAGAAAAATAAATAAATGAATAGATAAATAAAAATTTTCATTGAAAGAAAACTTGGCATGCTGACCAAATAAATCCAACAACTTCATAAAAAGTTGTCATTATGGGCATTTCAAAGCAAGACCATTAAAACTAAGATTTTTTTTTTTTTAAGATACATTCATTACAGGATTTGTTTTGATCAGAAAAAAAAAGCAAAAACAGCATAAAAATAAAAACATGYACATACAGAATTCTCATTCAAGTAATAAGTACTGTTCCAAGTTTATGTTCGGCCTTAAGAAGAAACCTTCCAAGTACAGGTGGCCTCTCTAAGTTTTACTATGCAACAAATCAAATATATTTAAATTAATTAGAATTTAAATACTAGGAACTTAATTTTTATTTTCACAGAGATTAAATCATGAGGTAGGTGAATTTCAACTCTAGGATTCTGTTGTTGTCAACTATTGATTAACAAAATGGCAATATGATTAGTAAACAGAACTTGGATACATTTCTTATACATTTATTTCCTTTAATACCACCAAATCCAAAGCCTATCTTCTGCTTACTTCTTTTACTGTATACAAAGTAACTTTTTTTCCTCTTTGTTTTCTTAAAGCAGGAGTCCTATGGCCTGGGTTGGCCTCACGTTCACTACTTAGCTAGCCTAAGTCTCAAATTCTCTATAACCTTCCTGCTTCAGCCTGCCTCCCAGAATGCCGAGTATACAAGCTCATATTACCATGCCCCAAAAGTAATGTTTAAAATCTCCTGCCAGAATTATAACTTTGGTTTCTTTTATTCCCCAAACTTTTTCATTTCAACATACTTTTGAAATATTCAACTGTTCATTATATTTTCTAAAAAAGAAATTCTCTTCATCAATGTATCCTCCCATACCCTGTAACTAGATGGCACCAACCCTGGGGCATGCGGAACCTATGCATACCACGCAAGCACTCTGTTAGATCTTCATCGCCAGTCTGACCTTAATTTTGTGAATGCTTCAATTTTTTTTTTTTTTTTTGTTCCTACTCAACTATAACAACTGCCCAACTTTTAAGTCAAAAACAAGATGGAAGCTGGGCAGTGGTGGCACACGCCTTTAATCCCAGCACTTGAGAGGCAGAAGCAGGTGGATTTCTGAGTTCGAGGCCAGCCTGGTCTACAGAGTGAGTTCCAGGACAGCCAGGGCTACACAGAGAAACTCTGTCTCGGAAAAAAAATAAAATAAAAAATAAAAACAACAAAACAACAACAACAACAACAAAAAAAACCAAAATGGAAAGTATATGGTGTTAACTACTAAAATTTACTCAATGCAACACAGTATAGTAAAATACTATAAAACCACCAAATCAAAAAATACAAACAAAAAAGGATAGTCTAAGAAACCCACATAATGAAGTCTAGAAAACGTTTTTATTCATATTCCCTTGTGATACAAGTTGGTAAACTCTGACTAGAAACCAGCCGACAAACCTTTTTATGATTTGAGACTCTCCTAAGGTTGTCCTCTTCGATATGAGGGAGCTGCAGAAGGGGAGACTTAAACTGCTGGAGGCCCTGAACAGCCATCTGGGAAAGCTTCATACAGTTTTCTAAGGATGCCAAAGTTGGAGCACGAAACTCCCTTTCTTAGAAAGAATAGGAAAAAAAGAAACAAAAGAGCTGTACTTTTTACACTTTCATTACAAGGAATAAAATCATACTAACATTAACCCCTAAAATTCAAGATCCGGATATTGATTTTCCTTTAAAAGCTACTGAAAAAATGTTTAAAAAAAAATACATAAAATTGGTCAAATGTGTATTACCCAGCAACAGCCACTAACTTAACGAAAACCTCTACATCAACTCCAATAATCATAAAGTATCAGGCACTAACAATACGACATGACTTAGTGTGAAGAGCACTGCAATCCCAGCCCTCGGATGGCAATCCTAGCACTCAGGTAACTGAGGTGAGGGGACACTGCTTTCAAGACCAGCCTGACTGACCTGGTATACAAAACTGAAACTAAATACTCATAAATCTTTACACTGTTTAATAAGCAAATGATTTCAGGACAAAGCACACATTTCGTCCTCACCTTCACGGCTCCGGGCCATTATTATTAGCTGGCAGATTACATTAACCATTTCTTGAAGCAGAGCAGGACATTTTTTCAGCATGAACTGTTGATCTGAAAAAAACAAAAGAACCTGAAATAAACTATTCTAATCTTATAGTCAAAACATCTTTCCCACATGAAGCCCAAGGCTAACACAAAATGTGCTGGCCCTTAAATATTTTACCCAGTCTCAGAATCTTATTGTTTAAAAGAATATTTCTGCAAACAAAAGACAGAAAGCCATCACTAGCACAAGATTTGGCAAAGCCAAAATTCTAACATAATGTGGTACTATTTATTATATATTCATTATTTTCTTTAAAACAGTCCCAATCATAAATTCAGTCCCAATCTTGCTGTCTTTAAGAATGTTCTATTTTTGCTGCTATGCTCCTGTAAGTGTGGTTAAATGCAAAGACCATGAATGAAAATAAAGTCAATAAATACAGAAAGGGAAAAGTTAATTAAGGGGTGACAACCTGAGTCCAATTTCCAGAAACAAATATAAACAAAAACAATGGGCTGGCAAAGATAACTCGGTGGGTAAGAGCACTGACTGCTCTTCCAGAGGACCTACATTTAAGTCCTAGCACCAACATGGCGGCTGATAACAGTCTCAGATGGCCTCCTCGGGCATTGAATACATATTGTAGGCGAAATATTCACACATTAAAATAAAAAATAAATTAAAATAATTCTAACAGCCTGGAAACAAAGCTAGACAGTAGAGTATTTGCATAGCACGCCAGGACTGAAGTCCAAGTACCACCAATACAGAAAAATAAATGCTTTTAATTTTTTTTTAATTATCCATTTGAGGGGGCTGGAGAGATGTCTCAAGAGTTATGAGCACTGGCGACTCTTCTGGATGACTTGAATTCAACTTCCAACACCCATACAGTGGTCCACAACTACCTGTGACTGCAGTTCCAGGGGACCCAATGCCCTCCTCAGGCTTCTGTAGTACCAGTATATACATGCAGAAAGAATATGCAGATAGATAAAACTATCGTTTAAAATGAAATCCATTAAATTTTGTATTCTACCTAAAAAGCAGGCCACCTATGTGTGAGAAACAACTAGTAAAAATGCCTATATATGTGCACAGAATATTGGGAACAAAACTAATTTATTTCAAAATAACTCCAATGATGATGCCTAAAATTGTCCCTTCCTTCCACCCCAAGCACCCTCTCTAGCACCAAGCACTAAGCACTGGATGGCCTTATGCTCTGAAGTCCTGGACTGCAACATTAGTCCAACAGTGATGCAGTGGGAAGATTTCATTCAAAAAGAACATTTGTTTTTAGGATGACAAGTTTGTAAGTTCCAACTGAAAGGGAGATGACATTATCGATGGTCTCTCTGGAAATACTTCCTTCAAGGTCTTTGTTTTAAAGAGTAAGAGTAGAGAGTTTCAAATACAAACCTTATCTCTGTAGCTACAACTGAGAAAGGGGGGGGGGGATCATGTTGGATTAAGAGGGTCAGATATTTACTGTAAAATCCACTTTTGTTCCTCTAAAAGACTTTCAGGTTCTTTTAAAGAAAAAAAAAACTAGGAGTGCGACCTGATGCTGCACACCCATCCTCAGACCACAGGGTGCTGAGAAGAACGAGCGCAGCAGAGACTACTGCGGGCCCTGTCTCAGAAAGCAGAGCCACGGCAAACGCTTTGCTAACCTGCAAATACTAAACATTTCATACAAAATACTCTCATCTTCAAGTAACATATTTTGACATTTGCCAAAGCATCTGATGCAGACTTTCAACTATTTGCAAAGTAATTACATACCTATAGTTTTTAAAAAAGAAATATAAACAACTATTTGATTGAAAAAGAAAGAAAAGACAAAACAACAGCATCTAAATGTTGTGTCACCAGGACTTCTGCCATCTGTTGCTTTGGTCCCCTTAAAACCCTTCAAGTGTTAGTCACAAATACCTTCTTCCAGTGTCTCAGGAATTTTCATCCTAGCAAGATGAGACAGTAAAAGAACTCTGGCCTTCAGGCTATATGGACAGGTAAGTGGAGGTTCATTCTTCTTTAAATTTATGCTGCCAATTTCCCTGATCAGCTAAGACAAACAAAAGAATTATTCAGAAACATAACACGAATCACCCACTTTTGTAGTTTATTGCTCATTGAGGATTTGTAAGATGAGCCTGACCTGTGGTATTAAAATATTATCTGTTGGCCTGCTTGTGGAATCTTTATTATATTGAGGATCAAATTCAGAAGCTCCAGCTAAAACCATGATGAGACCTATGGAAACAAAACAAATACAATGGTAAATAGCTATATTTATCTATTGATAAATATATTGATAAATATCTTCCTAATCATGCAAAATGCTGAAGATCATCTCACAAATAAATTAACATCTCCCACTTAACAACAACAAAAACCAAAACAACAAAAACCCTTTACTTTTAAAAATACACACAAATGTTCACCAAACTAAGCACACAAAAGCAACTAAAATAGCTTGCTTCTAAACTTAGCAAGTGTTGCAGAGGAGCCTGCTGGAGAGCAGTAAAGTGTCATGTGATGTTAGAGTGTTGCATGGCAGAGAACGACCTCCAGTTTAAGTACTACCAAGAGTTGGGAGATTCTCCCTATTCCRTGACTTGCCAGACCACTGAGTAAATAAAAATTCTGGAACCTTGGAGAGTTTTTTGAAAACACACATGATTTCACCGTCACAAGTATTATCCTAAAAGCTCTTAAAGAGCTTTGCRATCACCAATCTCATTTTACCCACCAGGATTACCTTACCTTTAACACAGCAGAACATATATACATGATAACAAAAGGAAGTGGGGCTGAAGCAGGGCTGGAGAGCAGAGACTATAGGCCTGTTACTTCCTGGCTACATGACCTGAGCAAGAGTCTTCCCATCTCTCCTGTACTTTAGTTTCTTCAGGTGTGCCCAAAAAATATCAGGCACWAAATGTATAAACTAAAAAAAAAAAAATTATTTTTTTGGAGATGGTCTCACCAKGTAACTTGGGCCTGGAACTTCCTATGTAGGCCAGGCTGGCCTGAAACTCACCAAGATCTGCCTGCCCCAACCTCCACGTGCTGGTGTTAGCGGTATATACCACTACACAGGGCTCAAATATTCTCATGTGGGTCAAAAAAAAAAAAAAAAAAAAAAGAAAAGAAAAACTGTTCCAAAGACAGATGAAGGATGTATAAATAAACCCACAGCTGAGAGGTGCTTTCTGACAGAATGACATGAGACTAAGTACCATTCTCTGAAATCAGAATCCCAGAGGCAAAACAAAAACCATGAAATGTTCTTGTAAGGAACTAAGTTCCTAGACCAGTACTAGTTCCTACCCTAGTCCAACATAGCAGAAAGTAATACTCATTCTACAGCCTGTAATTACTATACACAGTGAAGGACTTCACATCGCTGTTCAATTGCATCATACATTTGGACCATATCCTTCCCTCCCTTTCCAGCAAGTACTCTTTCTTTTCCCAGATAGTCTTGCTTTACTTTTCATAGCATATATGTATCTGTGGATCTGTGTGTGTCTGCGTGTGTGTATGGGTAGGTATATATACGCATATTTATGATTTTATGTGTACACATGAAAATCTAGTATCTACTTGAAAGAAATCATGTAATATTTGAAGGGACACTAGCCAGCTTGTAAACATAACTCTGGCTGGCCTTGCCCGTCTYCCTAAGTCCCTCTCTGCCTTGCTAAAAACCATTAGATTACATTCCTAAAGCTAACCACCAAGGTCTATTCCCTTATTTGGCCACTTATTCTTCCTGAGGCTGACTACCAAAGTCCAGCTATGTCAAGGTCTCATATCATGTATTAAAGTCCAGCAAGCAAAAGCCCCCCTTTTGATTAATTAACATGCTCGATTAAAACTTCACACCTCATCCTTACACGGGGTATCCCCTTTTACCTTTAGAAACCACCATTTGCTTACGGAGCGCATGTGTCTCCTCTCTATCCAAAGGCAGTCCCTTCCCTACCTGCCTTGTTCCCCTCCCCTTCTCCCTCGCCTCCACCCCCATCTCTTGCCTTTGTCTCTAGTCCCTGCCCTCTGTCTTTGTGCTGAGGCCTTTGTTCTTTCTGAGATACTAATTTCTTACAATATTGTTTTGAATCTCATTTATTTTACATAATATAGTTATCTTTTGTTTCATCAACTTTCTTGCAACTGTCCTAAGTTCCTTCTTCTTATGGCTGAATTAAAAATAACAATAATTATACACAACATCTTCTTTATCCATTTACCTGCTGACAGACACTGACACTCACTCTGTAACGTGGCCACTGTAACCATGGCCACAGTTAAGCATGCATGTGTGGAACCTGACTCAAAGGTCCTTTCAGTATACTCCGAGGAGTAGTATAGCTTATTATATGCTAATTCTATTTAAAGATTTTTTTGAGGAGTCTTCATATTAATGTCCAAAGTTGTTGGACTAACTTACATTCTCACCAACAACTGCTTCCTTGACAATATTCGTTAAACAGCAATTCTTACTAGAGTTAGAATTCTTCCTTTTGAGACACTGACTCCCTGGCTAGCCTGCAACTCACTATGTAGACCAGGCTGGCATCAAAGCTGTGACAATCCTAATACCCCTGCCTGGAGTACTAGGATTACAGGTGTATACAATTACACAAGGATTTCTAATTCTGTCTGTGTTCCAGGCACAGACCCTCTCTCAGCTGTACAGCTACCGAACACGGTGTCCACCTTCTCACTCATTTAACTGCTGCCTTTGCTAGGCAGAAACTTGGTAATTTTATACACTCTCATCAGTGACATAAACTAGTCACCTGAGAGGAGGGAACCTTAACTGAGGAAATACCTAGATCAGACTGGCCTGTGGGCTGCGTGTCTGTGGGCATTTTCCTGACTGCTGATGGAGAGGTACCATTCCCGGGCAGGCGGGCGGGGCGTAAGTCACTGAATGTGGGACCTGCGGGTCCAGCAATGGTCCTCCTGGTTTCTGGTTCAATCTGATGAACTATAAACTGAATCTACTATAGATTTAAAAAATGTAAAACAACATATAAATGACCCAGAAAGCAAAGAAACAAACATCAGTTACTTAAGTTTACTTACGTTTCATATCCATATTTCGAGTTTTATAAACAAAGTATGTATAAATCTGTGTTGTACGTATTAGAATCTGGTCTCCACTATATCGTATTGACCGATACCACCAAGAGCCCTAAACACAAATAGAATCAGACAAGATATAAAGCATGAAAAATAATAAACGTTATGGCTGGTACAGTGGAGTGCAGCACAGTGCAGTGCAGTGCAGTGCTGTGCGTGTGTGTGAATTTTCAAATTTACAAGGAGCAAAATATTTGAGCTTGTTCTATAACTTCAGATAATTTAGTTAGCAAATACTTAAAATCATCAGACACCCAAACACCAACACAAATCATCAGGCATGATTAAAATACTTTAGGTTTTAGGCAGAAATTATTTAAAATATAAAACAGGAATAAAACCACCCATTGCTATAAGCAAATAAAGTAGTTTCTAACACAGACTTTTCTAATAAATATTTAGTAAGTTTATCATTTTATAGCTGACATGATATTTTCATGCTCTCATGAGATTGTATCTTACACAACAATCCTATGAGGAAGTCAAGACAGATGCATAACAGGACTGGTAGACCCACACAAACTCCAGGATCAAAAAGAACACAGGGTATGAAAGAAATAAACTATGTAACCATAAACTTTTTAGTAACTCTGCAAGTAAATTATGACACGGTTACTTTTCAAGACAAGACCACTAGGGTCTGTGGACCAGCCTTCGTGGTTAAGACCATGTTCTAGTCTTGTAGAGAACCCACGGTCTGTTCCCAGSACCCATAGCAACTAACCCACAGTCACTCCAGCTCCAGGAACTCACTCTCTCCTCAACTCCTCAGACACCTACTCTCATTTGCCAATACCCTATACACAAACACACGTACATGAAAATAGAGTAAACATAGATGGGGGGGTGCRATGGCACCTTTGACAACAGCAATCAGGAGGCAGAGGTGGCAGATCTACAGGTTCAAGGCCGACCTGGACTACCTATCAAGTTCCAGAGGAACCAGAGTTAGGGGTAAGACCCTGTCTCATGCAGTAATACTATCTTTTAAAACATGAGGTTGAATGGATTAAATTCTAATAATCAAAATCTTAAGAAGCAACTACCCCCAAAAAATTAGTAAAAAGAGGTAAAACTTACCACAACAACAGGAAGGATAACCATAAAGGCCAATCCATACACAAGTAAAACCTAAAATTCAAAAGAAAACAGCTATGCCTTGGTCAGGTAAATTACAATGTTCAGACTTACAAAGAAGACCCAGTATTAAAAGCACTCTGGTATTTGGTCCTATATGATGACAGTGCCATTTTTTCCCTCTAATTTTGCAGACAGAATAGCTGAAGTACAGATTACACAGCTTGTGCTATGTCATACAAACAGCAGTGTTAATGTATTCAAACTCGTTTTTACCTGTGATAACAAATCATCATTTAATTTACTATTTACTGATATAATATAGGTAACTGCAGAACTTTTATAAATTTCACTTCCCTTCCAGCCAAGCACTTTCTCTATTTCACATCCTACAAGTAGTGCTGGGAACTAAACTGTAAGCCCGTACAAACTACCTCCTGTGCCTAACTACAGATRTGCCATTTTATTATTTGTATTTAACTATTGAGTTTCCGCCTACAGCTTCATTTGAAATCTGTCAGCTATCTTTCTCTTTTCTATTATTCTCACAGTAACCCTAAGCATGACAGATGTACTTAAAAGCAGCAAGTATAGAGCTCTGAAAATTATCAATTTTAATGTCACAAAATAGCAATTTTCAAAACTATTTACAACTAAACTGTATATATTTTGCTTTTAAGATTTAAAAAACCTCCTCAGATCAGCAAAATGGCTTAGTAGCTAAAGGCACCTGTCACCAAACCTAACAACCTGAGTTCCATCCCCAGACCCATATGATAGGAAACAACCAACTCCAGCAAGTTATTCTCTGACCCCCACACTTAGGTTGTGGCACGGGAACACCCACACACATAGACATAAACAGAGAGAAAATACATCTAAGAGTAACAAGGAAAAATTATATTAAAATAAAACAACTCCTAGATAACTTCTTTCAGGAAACCCTAAGTAGAAAAATCATCAATTTTTAAATACTATATTAAGACAGATCCTGGTATTTTAGGGTTATAGTAACTATCACTGATGTAAATCTGTCCCACTGTCCCTCCTAGTATGGAACAGATCTTTAATTTAGCATAAAATAGCTTAGCTTGAGAAAAGGTGAAAAGAGTAAGTGAAATTATGAATTCACTTTAGAAAAATGTATAATTATATAAATCTAATAGTTCTCAAGCCAAAAATAAGACACTATCCAAAAATACCTGCAAAATAAGTTAGTAGACCTTGAAGGTTTCAGCTTATGCTTAGAATATATTGTCCTAAGCTAAGCAGTGCAATAATGGGAACCAATTCTTTTCTTTTGCTAAAATTTACCTTTCAAAACACAGTAAAAAATTAAGCAGTATGCCAGATATTCTTTNATGGCACCTTTGACAACAGCAATCAGGAGGCAGAGGTGGCAGATCTACAGGTTCAAGGCCGACCTGGACTACCTATCAAGTTCCAGAGGAACCAGAGTTAGGGGTAAGACCCTGTCTCATGCAGTAATACTATCTTTTAAAACATGAGGTTGAATGGATTAAATTCTAATAATCAAAATCTTAAGAAGCAACTACCCCCAAAAAATTAGTAAAAAGAGGTAAAACTTACCACAACAACAGGAAGGATAACCATAAAGGCCAATCCATACACAAGTAAAACCTAAAATTCAAAAGAAAACAGCTATGCCTTGGTCAGGTAAATTACAATGTTCAGACTTACAAAGAAGACCCAGTATTAAAAGCACTCTGGTATTTGGTCCTATATGATGACAGTGCCATTTTTTCCCTCTAATTTTGCAGACAGAATAGCTGAAGTACAGATTACACAGCTTGTGCTATGTCATACAAACAGCAGTGTTAATGTATTCAAACTCGTTTTTACCTGTGATAACAAATCATCATTTAATTTACTATTTACTGATATAATATAGGTAACTGCAGAACTTTTATAAATTTCACTTCCCTTCCAGCCAAGCACTTTCTCTATTTCACATCCTACAAGTAGTGCTGGGAACTAAACTGTAAGCCCGTACAAACTACCTCCTGTGCCTAACTACAGATRTGCCATTTTATTATTTGTATTTAACTATTGAGTTTCCGCCTACAGCTTCATTTGAAATCTGTCAGCTATCTTTCTCTTTTCTATTATTCTCACAGTAACCCTAAGCATGACAGATGTACTTAAAAGCAGCAAGTATAGAGCTCTGAAAATTATCAATTTTAATGTCACAAAATAGCAATTTTCAAAACTATTTACAACTAAACTGTATATATTTTGCTTTTAAGATTTAAAAAACCTCCTCAGATCAGCAAAATGGCTTAGTAGCTAAAGGCACCTGTCACCAAACCTAACAACCTGAGTTCCATCCCCAGACCCATATGATAGGAAACAACCAACTCCAGCAAGTTATTCTCTGACCCCCACACTTAGGTTGTGGCACGGGAACACCCACACACATAGACATAAACAGAGAGAAAATACATCTAAGAGTAACAAGGAAAAATTATATTAAAATAAAACAACTCCTAGATAACTTCTTTCAGGAAACCCTAAGTAGAAAAATCATCAATTTTTAAATACTATATTAAGACAGATCCTGGTATTTTAGGGTTATAGTAACTATCACTGATGTAAATCTGTCCCACTGTCCCTCCTAGTATGGAACAGATCTTTAATTTAGCATAAAATAGCTTAGCTTGAGAAAAGGTGAAAAGAGTAAGTGAAATTATGAATTCACTTTAGAAAAATGTATAATTATATAAATCTAATAGTTCTCAAGCCAAAAATAAGACACTATCCAAAAATACCTGCAAAATAAGTTAGTAGACCTTGAAGGTTTCAGCTTATGCTTAGAATATATTGTCCTAAGCTAAGCAGTGCAATAATGGGAACCAATTCTTTTCTTTTGCTAAAATTTACCTTTCAAAACACAGTAAAAAATTAAGCAGTATGCCAGATATTCTTTRTGAGAGCTTTCATTATATTACACCCTATAAACAGCATATAACAAAAGTATACAAACACATTAGAATAGGCTTGATTTAAATGCACTTACCAGAATCGAATTTTTCTGGTCAACTATCCAAGCTGGCAAAGCAATTCCAAAGCTTGTAGCTGAAATAAAAATAAAACCACTATTTCAAAGACTTTCAAATAAACTAACTTTATTTACCCGTATCTCAAACTTATGTTCCCTCCCCATTTCCCCCCAAAGGTTTTAAGGCTTTATTACATGTATTTCTATTATACAGACTTAATAGAATGCACCTAGGCATCTTAAACTTTTGAGAGACTGAGGCATGAGAACCACTGCAAGTTCAAAGTCAGCATGGACATGTCTCAAAATAAATAAATTCATGTATGCATGTATGTAATGTACGTACGTGTGCATTCATGTGTGTATGCTACAAAATAGTGTGCATGTGACAATTCATGGTTTTCAATGGGGAAACTTTTCTCACTTAGTTTCTTTTTCCTAGAAAACACAAATTCTTTCATGGCTTGAATACTATGAAAATGCAAGAAATTAGTAAAGAAAACGCTTCCTGCATGTCTCATGGTATGCATACATGTATATGCATGTTCATGTGTAAAGGAATATGTGTACATGCAAATGCTATGTCTATGGGGACCAAAGGTCAACATCTGTTGTCTTCCTCAAAAGCTCTTAAGTACCTAGAACTAAATAATTTGCAGAATCTAAGTAGCCAGCTCGCCCAAGGGATCACCTCTCTGTCTGAATGCTGGGGACAATGAGTAGGCCCAAAAATTTTATGTGGGTGCCAGGATCTGAACTGCAGCCTTATTTTCTCACTAAGCCAGCTCCCCAGCACTAAAAAAAACAAAAGGAAAACAGATTTTCCTTAATTTATTTTTATTATTTTTAAATTATATGTATGTGTTTGTATCTGTGACTAGGTGTGCACACAAAAGTACAAGTACCCTTCAAGCCCAAGACCGTCAGCTCTCTGTGGAGCTGGAATTACAGGCAGCATTGTGCTGGTCAACAGGGTGCTGGGAACTGGTCTTTAAAAAGAAAAATGAAGTAGGAAGTAGAGGAAGGGGCTGGAAAGACTGYGCAGTGGTTAAGAGCACTTGCTGCCTTTTTGGTTGTGAGCCTCGACTTTAACCTAGGAGCCATCCTCCAGTCTCAGCTAGCTCACTAGAGAACCTGAGTCAGTTCCTCAGACTCACAACTACCCACAGGGTCCAACATCCTTTCCTAACCTTATTATATACATATAAGCAAAACACATAAATAAAATAAATTTGAAAAGAAGAAAAAGGAGTACTTGCTGCTCGTTTAGGACCCAGGTTCGGTTCCAGCCCTACAAGATGGCTCACAAAAGCCCACAGCTCGTTACAGGAAATCTRATACCCACCACCACCCTTCCTGATCTCTATGGGCACCAGTCATCTATGTGGTGCACAAACATAATACAAGCAGAACACTTATACAAATACAAAATTCTAAATCTCTTTTAAAAAAGGAAAGGTTTGATTTATTCATGTAATCCATGGTTGGAATTTTCATATCCACAAACTGAGAAAAACCAGTATTCCTCTGACTCTAGTTAATACTTTCATAATATACAATATACTACCAACATTTTTATATTCACCGCACCTTGAGGACCATCTGGATTTCCAAATTCTTCCCAATTTTTCCGAGACTCTTCATCTGTTAAACTACCATGAAGAAAAAAACAAGGTATCAAAATAAGAAAGCCATACCCCCAAAATAAGTACTCAAATGCAGTAATTTTATTAACCAATCTATTCTTTTATTTTAAAATTATTATTATTATTATTAATTAKTGTGTGTGTGTGTRTGTRTGTGTGTGTGTGTGTGTGTGTGTGTGTGTGTGTGTGTGTGTGTAGGAATGCCCTACTGTCAGAAAATGCTACTAATTCATAGACCTTGACATAAATTCTTGATTAGCTCAACTTAGCCAGTAAAGTCAAAGGCTACTTACTACATTTTCTAAGAATGTAAGAAAGACTTTTAAGTGGCTTTTATTTATTTCCCTACAGTCTATTTCTAAAATTTCTCCAATGAGCACACTAATAATTTAATAATTTTAAACGGTGATAAAGATAGCATGGTACAAAAACTGACATGTAGGTCACTGGAACAGAACAGAAAATAGAGATAAACCCAGAGTTGTGACCACTTCAGTTTTAATAAAAGTGTCAAAGACATACACTGGGGGGAAAGCCTTTTCCACAAATGGTGCTAGCAAAAGAGGATCTACACCTGAAGAATGAAATTAGATCCATGTCTCATGCTCTGCACCAAAACAAACAAACCCCTGAAACAAAGACCTTATTTAAAAAGTCGGAAATGCTGAATATGCTAAACATACAAGCACACTTCACTACAGCAGGTGAAGGCCACAGACTTTGGACTAGAACGTCCACACACTGGAAACGGTCCAGAGAACTGACAAAGGTAATCGYAAATGGGATCAGATGAAATCAGAGGGCTTCTGGACAGCTAAAGAAACTATTGACTGATGGACAGAGTTTACAGAATGAGAGAAAATCTTTACCAACTACCCTCCACACAAGAAGTTAACTTCCAGACTATGTGAAGAACAGGGTAAGACATGTCCCCTTTGTCCTCCATACCATCCAGTCTTTCCCACGACAACTTTATCAGGTTTGAACAGAGGGAAGAGAGCAGGATAAACCTAACTGGGAGGTAGGCACCCCGTCCCCGCCATGGAGTTTACAGTCCACCTTCTGCAATCCTGCACCCTAACACTTGAGATTTTTGTTGCTCCTCCCCAGACTAAGAAGAAAAAAGGAAAAAAATACAAATAGCCAATAAAGGTTTTTTAAGAAATGGTCAACATCTCTAGTCAGACACGATGGTGCACACCTTCAATCCCCGAACTTGGAGGAAGAGGCAGGCAATCTGCAAGTTCCAGGCTCTAGGGCTTCTTAGTAAGACTGTCTCCAAAAATCAAAAATGAATAAAATAGAACCTTTGAGATTTCATCTTACCCTTTTCAGAAAATACATCAGGAAAACAAATAGCAAAGGCTGGTAAGAATATAAGCAGAGAGGAACCCCAACCACCACTAGGACATAAACTAAAGGAGCCACTGTGGAAATCAAGATGCAGGCTTCTCAGAAATCTAAAACTAGAAACTAGCATTCCAGGAAGGCTCAACATTCTATTACTATACAGATACTTGCAGTCATGTTTATCAATTATTGGGATTTTTTTTYCTTCACAATAACAAGGATATAGAATTAGCTTAGTATGCCATCAAAAGAAGAATGGATAATAAAAATGTGGTGCATTATTATTATTATTCTCTTGTTGACCTAGATAAGATAGATTGTTACTGTAAAGAAACCTCACGGGCTAAGGTCAACAGAGTACCTGCCAAGTGCACACAAAGTTGAGGCTGGGAGGCAGCTGTATTATTCACATATATACGCACAGACATTTGTGCATTTACAACCATTTTTCTTTCTTTTCTCAAACACAGGATCTCACACGTAGCCCTGGCTGGCCAGGAACTCAACATGTAGATCAATATGTCCTCAAACTCAAATATTTTTCTGCCTCTGCCTTCTAAGAGCTGGGATTAAAGATAGACATCACCATGTCTGACTCAGAAGCTTTTGTTTTTTATGGTATTTGTGAGTGTATGCATGTGTGTGCTATGTGTGTATCTACAGAAACTAGAGAGGGGCATTAGAGTCCACGAGCTGGAGTTATAGGCAGCTGTGACCTCCCTGAGAAGTGCTGGGAACTGAACTTGAGTCCTCTGGAAGACCAGCAAGTGCCCTTCATTTCTGAGCTATCTCTCCAGATATGCCCCCTTCCCCTTTAAAAAAGAATTAATGTGATAGGATCCACTTTGTAGAACAGGCTAGCCATGAACTTAAGAGCCTCCTACTTCAGCCTCCTGAGTGCTGGAACTGAGTATGACACTAAAACCTGGCATGAACAACAATGCCATGCACACTTTCTGAGAAATAGATGTAAAATTAAAATTGTTCCTTGGGTGTTAATATTCTAAGAGAAAAGTTAACTGGATACTTCATATTAATACATGTTGAGGATAATATATGAGGGAGAACTTAAGTGTTGTATAGTTTGTGAACTAATGTTTTTACAAAGTAAATAAAGATATAACAGCAAGCGGTGCAAGTGATGTAAATGCCAAAGATTTGGAAACCACTGTATAAAATGTTCGAAAGGATGTTTACTGCATTACCTACAGTTAGAGAGATAACTGTCATCTAACTACTGTTGTGTTGGTTTTGTTCTTCCTTCGGGGCAGGGAATTACTAGAGGTCGCTGCCTGGAGCTGATTATGTGGACCATGTTTGCTCATGGTGTCTCTTCATACCAAAACAGTCACTAAGACATACTTGAATTTGGCAAAACCATTTCTCTAAGTGCTGATTCAAGTTACTTCAGGTTTAATTAACTACCACTTTGGAGCTGCTGAGTAGGTCCATCAATGTCGGGTTCAAATATACCTGGTAACACTTAATAAAAGTGCATGTAACTCATTTTACTCACTACTTTCTTAAAACAGAAATACACCCTTGCACTTTTCTTTCTGAAATGTGGCAGGCACTGTGATACTTACGCTGCATAAGCTTTTGCTATCCTCATGAACATAACTTCATCACCTCCTTTATCTGGATGATATTTAAGCGACAACAAGCGATACTGTTTCTTAATTTCTGCCACTGTTGCTCCCTAAAAGAAAAGCTTTGTTAATACCTAAGAGTGCAGTGCAGTGAGAAAGGATCCTATTTTATCTTTAACCATGAACTATTTAATATTTTGACAAAAGAAACTAACAGCTTTCCTATACATACTGTCTCTCAAATTTCATCTTACATATACTTCTTTTGTTCATTATATTTATTTTTATCAAGCACTTAACTATATGGCATGGAACATAGTCATGGATGATAATGGCGGTGAAACCATAGAACGCCACATTCAAGTAAAAGCACACTGGATTTATATATACAAAGATAATCAAGAATAAACACACTAAGTGCAGTTCAAAGATCAGCCTCCTTTACGATCTAAGTAATAGCACATTTCATCTGCTTGTCAGTATTTCATAGTAAATATTTTTAAAGAAGAACTGACCTTGCTTCTCAATCTCACTTTTTACCAATAATTTTTAGATCACTTTATTTCCCCACATCTTTTTATTTTATACTCTTGATAACCATGATGATTACAGTAAGAGAAAAAGAGATACTG
The DNA here is from genome assembly GCA_002335545.1 of Apodemus speciosus. Classification (NCBI taxonomy): domain Eukaryota; kingdom Metazoa; phylum Chordata; class Mammalia; order Rodentia; family Muridae; genus Apodemus; species Apodemus speciosus. The sequence continues at coordinate 67,424 of BDUI01002445.1, read as the reverse complement.
GGCAGAAAATATAGCTCAGTGGTTAAGAGTTCACACTGCTTTTAAAAAGGATGCACAAGTCTAGTTCCCAACAAACAGGGTGGGCAGCTTCGAGGAATGCAACGCCCTCTGCTAGCTTCTGTATTCCCACATGCACACATACAATTAAAAATAAAATAAAATCTTT
>BDUI01002445.1:17909-34180 GCA_002335545.1 Apodemus speciosus | reverse complement strand
ACGACGACGACGACTCAGTTTGCTTTAAGGGGCTGCTCCACTGAGTATGTGAGCAACACAGATTGAACTTTTTGTGGGGTGGAGACATACAGGACATCTGAGAGGACTGCAAAGTGAGTGTGATCAGAGTACAGGATGTGAAATTCCCAAATAATCAATAAAAATATTATGTTAGAAAAAAAAGTTAGAAACCCTGATTCGCACCACTGCTCATTGCAGCACTATTTGCAGTAACCTAAGAGTGGACAGCTTTATGTACTCTTCAACAGATGGACAACATGTAGAATATTCTGGTGAAATATTATTCTACATAAATAATAGACTTAGTTTATTATTTTAGCCATAAAAACAACTTAGTTGTAATAACTTTAGCTTAAAGCTTAAGTGAAACAAGTCAGCTGTAAGAATCGCCTAGGATTGTGTGCTTCTACTGTAAGAGACATATATGCCGGGAAGGGTTGACTTCAAGCCGCAGTCTGGCACAGCTGTTTAGATCACTGCTTCTCAGAGTCTGTTTGCTCTCCTTATGTAAGAGTCTACTGAATGGCACACAGTGCAGCTGCCAAAGTGACTTAGAAACTCTTCAGCTGGGCACACAAGGGGCTTTCTGACTTCAGTTGTGTTTTCACCTCATGAATCCAGGTCCCAACAGATTTGATGTACCTTTTGAACACACTCCACCCTGAGCCACCTCTATACCTTTGTTCACACTATTTTTATCATTACTATTCAAGCCTGCATGTCTGTATACCACATGCATCCTGATGCCCAGAGGCTATATGCGATATCAGATCCTCTGGAACTGGAGTTACAGATGGTAGTACATTGCAATGTGGGTGATAGGATCAAACCTGGGTCTTCTGGAAGAACAGACAGTGCCYTTAATCACTGGGTTATCTCTCCAGTCCTAATGCCAGCATTCTTAATTCTAAGACAGAAGGACTGCGGAAGTTCAAGACCAGCCTGGGATACATAGTGAAAACCTATATCAAACCCTACGCCACAAAAATCAACCTACTTTGTAAAACCTTCTCTGGGGACTGAAGAGATGGCTCAGCAGTTAGCAAATTGGCTGCTCTCCCAATTGACTCAGGTTTGATTACCAAGACCCACATGGCAGCTCACACTTGCCTGTAACTGCACTTCCAACAGATCCAATGCTCTCTTCTAACTCCATGGGCACCAGGCACATACAGAATGTATATACATACATGCAGGCAATACACAAATACACAAAATAAATCTGAAAAATAAATTTAAATATTTAAAACTTTCCTAACCTTTAGTTTACCACTATTACCTCAACTAGATGCTAATACTCTACCTGGCTAACCGCCATAGCACTTGTTTTTACCCCTCTTACTCTCTTTAGAGTACTCTAGATAGAGTAATTCAGGCATCTAAATCTATACCTCATGCAAGTTACCCAAACAAGACCATGTTTATTGTAATCACCATTTTATTGTTTTCTGTACCTACTGTCAGCCAGTGAATACTACTAATCTACAACCACTAGACTAAACTATATGATCGAAAATCAAAAGTTGAAAAAATTTGGAATCTAAATGACAAAATTCCTTCATCCATGACAAAACACAATCACAAACAGTAAGGAATATTTTTTTCCAGAGTATGAACAAGAACGTTCAAGCGAACAACGTAACCTTGGCAGGCATGGTATAACACTTCTCACTGATAGACTCTGGTAATGATGGGAAATGGTTTTTGTTTGGGGGCACTTGTTTCAGTTTGGTTTTTACATTTTTATTTATGGAAGAGGATAGCAAAGGAATATGCAGTACATATAGAAGACAGCCTGCAGAACTCAGCTCTCACATTCTTGCATACGGTTCTTGAAATCACATTCAGACCATAAAATTTGTCAAGTCATCGCACTAGACCCAGAGAATGTTTTCTTCAAGACAGTTTCTCTATGCAGCCATCTTGGAATTCTTCCGTAGACTGGGCTGACCCTGAACTTGGGGATCTGCCTACTTCTGCCTCCCAAGTGCAGGGATTAAAGGCGTGCGCCACCACTACCTTGCTCTTTATGATTTTCAATCCATGTGTTTCAGCTCTGAACCAATGAGATCTCTGCCACCACAGCCTAGCTAAATCCGGGAAAATTTTAAAGTGATATCTGAAGGTTGGGCATGGAAGAAAGCGGACTCAGCTCACGCTCTCTCTCTCTCTCTCTCTCTCTCTCTCTCCTCTCTCTCTCTCTCTCTCTCTGTGTGTGTGTGTGTGTGTGTGTGTGTGTGTGTGTGTGTGTGTGTGAACTTTCTTTATGCCTGAGTGAAAGGGATGACTTCGGGAACAAGTACCTGAGCAAGCGGCCTGGCGTGGTAGTGTGTCGTAGCTTTAATCTGAGGACTCAGGAGGCAGAGGCTGGTGGATTTGAGTTTGGGGCCAGCAAGGGCTACAAAATAAGATTCTCAAAAATACAAAGAGAGAAAAAGAGAGAAGGGAGAGTCCCTGGAGGGCTGGCTTAATAATTTAGAGTATTTCTTCTTCTTGCAGAGAAGTTCAGTTTCCTGAACCTATGCTGGGAAGCTCAAAGCCACCTGTAGCTTCAGCTCCAAGGAGACACCCTCCTCTGGCCTCCTGGGGCCCCTTTCATACACATCCAAAAACCCACACATATACTCATAATTTAAATTTTTTTAATTCGGATAAAATTAACCTAATCTTTAACTTTTCAGGTTCTTCCAAAATCAAATATATATATGCAATCTGGACCTTAAATAAAAGCAATTTATCATCTTACAAATCCAATGTTTATCAAATCTAGAAAGCCTGAATGTACCCTAATTTCTTCTGCAACCAAATCCCCAGCTGGTTTCCTCTATGCATATAGACTGCACGTCTGATACATAACCTCCTTCTATCAGGATAGAACTCACAGGATTTTTTTTTCCCTGAACAATCACACATTTTTTGGATCTAATATCCCTTCAAGATCTATAATCTTAAAATGATTATATGCCCTAAATTAAGTATATACATTCATAAAATATATAGCTGGAGATCTGGCTTTGCAGCTCCTCTTACCAGCACCCACACAGCAGCTCACAACTGCTGAGAACACAAAGCTACTATCAACCAGTTCTTCTTTCTAATTTAACAAACAAACAGACTCAAAACAAACCCTGAGATACTAAACTGACTATTTTAAAAAAGGGATTGAAAGGCTGGAGAGATGGTTCAGCAGTTAAGAGCATTTGCTGCTGTCAGGACCTGATTATGATTTGCGACAGCCACACACTGGCTTTCCATTTGTAGCTTTCGTCCTAGGGAAGCCGGTGCCCTCTTTTGGCCTCCAGAAGCACAGGCATAACTATTAGGTACACAGACATACACACAAGTAAAACATCCACAGATTGTTTTTAATGTTCGTCCCAATCTTTTTCACTACACTCAGTCCCCAAACTATAACTGTAATCACCAAATAACTTTAAAGAAAACAGAAATCGGTTAAAGGGAAATAAATATATAAGAAATAAACAGTCCAAGCTATCTCAGAATTTGTTTAATCTAGTTATACTTCTAAATCCTGACATCTCAATGAAATAAGCTGAGATGGACTCTGAGTTTCACTTAGGGTCCCCCCCAACTTCCAAACCATTCTCCACTATATTCACAAACCCACAACAGCCAGGTGTCATTGCTCTACTGTTTAAGTTAACAATAGGATAAAGAATAAACTCCAAACTGCTGCTCACTTGGTCCAAAGTGCCAATCACATTCAAATCCTCACCACTTATATACAGAACACCCAAACTTTTGCAGTGTTCCCCTAGTTACAGAATGTCCTTCTTTTCAAGATCCATCTTAAATCACTTAAATCTCAAAGCATTTGCCCAAGCCCCAAAACGGAAATTGCCCTGTTCTCCTTCAGCACTTTCCACTTGCTGTATTGATACAGTAACAGGCAATGTTTACTTAATTACAGAAAGGAGTACAAAGTAGCAACTAAAAGAAGCTTTGGAATGAGACTAATCTGGGTCCAGCATCCAATCTTACAGCTAATGGCGATGGCTTGAGGCAAGCTGAACACCTCTCTCCTCCTTGAGGTCTGTTTTCTAATATAGGTGACACATTCCCTCGGGTGCTATTCAAAGTGCACTAAGCACACCTCACCTTAAAACTAATAAACAGCGGAGGTGAAAGGGCTGTAGTTCTGTAACTCTTCCTTGGAGGGGCAAGTGGGGATAGCCCCAAGTAAGACTACTTCTAAAATTATCCTCCCAGGGAATCCAGGAAGATAGAACAAACAACAGACTGACTTCCTCAGCTATCCTACAATAGCAGAATCTGTTCCGTGCAACTGTTTTGAAGGCTTACACCTTTTGAAGGAGGACTTCAAATTAAACTGTGATCAACATGTCAATTTGAGCCTTGGCCACTACTCCAAGTCCATGGAGCAAGCCACTCTTGTGGAGGAGCCTGCTGCTAACAACAAAGAGAGACCCAACATTTAAAACAAACAAAACAAACAAAACAAACCCCCCTACCAACCAGTTCTCTCCAGTCATGCACAAAACACTCCCCCAACAGCAAAAACAGTCTCCCAATACACAGTAGYTTCTGGGAATGGCCTGTATGTGAGGCCACACATTATCAGATTATCTTTCATGTGACTACATGTGATGTGATGCCATTTAAAAAAAAAAAAGTGACAAATAAAACAAAGTAAAATTTATAGAACTATGAACAGGAATCTAGCACACCAGAGTCGGAAAACTTAAAAATGAATGAAAATAGAACAGCATATACCAAATATTTATGGGGCACAGCAAGGATAATAATCAGTGGGAGGGTTCAGAGTTTAAACACAATAAGTTCACAGCTATAAGAAAAAAATCAACTTTTGTTCTTTTCATTCCTTCATGCTTTCTGGTTTTTAAAGGTCTATTTTATTATTTGAAGATGGCACATCATATCTCAAACTCAGGACAAATTGCTGAGGTTAACAAAGCAAAGCAGATGCTGTCCGCCAGCCGCTCGCAGCATCACCAGCACCTGTGGAAAGCACCCTGGCTGGCACACCCTGCTCCCTATCCTGATCTCTCCAGCATCATGTCTTCATTCRTTCATTTGTTCACTCATGAAGGTACACACTGAGGCCAGAAGAATGTGTTGGACCCTCTCTGGGAACTGAACTGTGGTCCTCTACTAGAACTGCTAAACAATACATTCATCCCTTTTTAAAAATGTGTGTGTGTGTAGGAACCTCGGCGCATATGCAGTTTTTGTGGAGAACTTGCAGGAGTCAGTTCTCTCTACCATGTGGGCTCCAAATCTGGAACCCAAGCTATCAAGCTYGGCAGCTGATACTAGTAGAGTCATCTCTCTGGCCCCTTTGTGCTTTTCTGCACTGGGTACTTACAGCTTAAGAAAAAAACACTAAGCCTGGAAACAATCTGATCTATCACTTAACAGCAGCTCTACAAAAACTGAAAACATTATTTGCCAAATGAAAGAATTTCTTTTGTAGTTTTACAGGCATATTTACATATGCCTTTTTTTTCCTCTTCTAAAAAACCTTTCTTGGGAGACCCAGTTGGTTTGAGGTTTTCTGTTTTTAGATAAAGTCTCACTTAATAGCCCAGAATGATCTGCAATCTCACAACCCTTTTACCTCAGCCTCCCTCCCAATGCTGCTTTACAGGTGTGTACCACAAGCCAGCCTCAGAACCAATTCTTGATTCCTTATGGCAAGCTATTATTTTAACCCCTAGGAGAGGAGCTTGAAGTTCAGCGTTAATTAAAATAGAGACTAGGCTGGATCTGAGACCTTTTAAAGTGGGATTTTCTCTATTATGACACTAAAGGATATAAATGGAACTACTCACATCCTCAAATAAATTGAGAAAACACAAGCAAATAAAATTAATTTTTAAAAACATTTTGCTGCTGGGCGGTGGTGGTGCACGCCTTTAATCCCAACACTTGGGAGGCAGAGGCAGGCGGATTTCTGAGTTCAAGGCCAGCCTGGTCTACAGAGTGAGTTCCAGGACAGCCAGGGCTACACAGAGAAACCCTGTCTCGAAAACAAAAACATTTTGCTAATCTTTCAAACAAACAAAAAAGACACCTGAGTACCTAAGTAATAAATCAAAACTGTGTTAACAGTATCACTGCATGTCAAACACTGTTCTCAACACTTAGCATAAAGCCCAATTTAATCTCCATTCCAATTCTATAAAGAGACTTCTCTGTCCCTAATTTATAGATGCCCATGCTGAAACATTGAAAAATGTTTTGAAAAAGGTCAAGGAATCAAAAACTAAACAGACATCAGAGAAATGGCACACAGATTAAGAATATTTGCATCCAGGCTGGGTGGTGATGACACACACCTTTAAGGCCAGTGCTCAGAAGACAAAGACAGACGGATTTCTGCAAGTTTGTAGCCTGATCTACAAATTAAGTTCTAGGACAGCAAGGACTACACAAAGAAAGTCTACCTCAAAAAGCAAACAAAAACAAAACAAAACATAGTGTGTGCGCTCCATTTGATTCCTATCACCCACATCAAACAGGTCACCACTACCTGGTAGGTAACTCCTGCTCTAGGAGACTCTGAAACCTTGTTCTGGACCCACAGAACTCACCCTCACATATTCCTACTATCCTTCCCCCTCCCCCACACATTAAAAAGTTATTTTTTAAATTATACATAAATAAATAGGCTGAGCATAAGTGGTGGCATACGCCTTTGATCACAGCACTTGGGAGGCCAAGCAAACAAACTAGATTAAACCAGAAATGTAGGCTTACAGGAATAAAATGGTGACGCACATACAAAGTCCCAGAACAGTATTTGTGGAAAACTGTATGTGTAGGAAGTGGCTGAGGTAACTGGAGCTAGTTCAGAATTTTAAGAATGTCTAAAATATTAGAGACTCCAATCACTGCAACTATTTTGAAATCTATTAATGGATAACTACAATATATTGCTTATAAACTACATTTAAACTTGCCTTTGGGAATGGAGAAATGGCTCGTAAATTAAGGGAGCACTTTCTGCTCTCACAGAGGACCTGAGTTCTGTTCCCAGCACCCACACGGTGGCTCAGAACTCCAGATCTTGACTTCCTGGGGATCTGATGCCCTCTTCTGTCCTCCTCAGGCACCAGGCACTCACATGGTACACCTACAGACAGACAGACAAAACACTCAAACACATAAACCAAAATCAAAATCTGAGTTGTCTTGACAAAAAGTATTACTTTCAACTACCAGAACTTTAAGCCCTGTTATACAAGTGATTCTTTAAGCTTTGTAAATCAAAAAGACTAGGGCATTAATTCTTTTGTTTTTATTCTATGAAGGTAGTGTCCATGTATACCAGTATCTATGTGTGAGATTAGAGGACAAGTTTCTAGTTTTGGTTCTCCCAAAGGGGTCCAGGATCAAACTCAGATGGTCAAGTTTATAGGGGAAATGCTTTTAACTCACTAAGCCAACTCACTGGTCCTGATTTCTGGTTTATTGTTGTTTTTGTTTTTAGAGGTTTTTTGTTGTTGTTCTTGTTGTTTTCTTTTGTGGGAGTTGGTTTGGTTTGGGGAGGGGTTATTTATTTTGCTTTTTAGCAAAAAGCACATACCAAAATAACTCCAGCAAAAGTCAATTCCAAGAAGTTCTCCAAGCAGCCCTCTCAAATTTAGCTACAATTTAGCTAAATACTTTATACTTTGGTTATAAAGTATCAATATGTAACAATCTCTCCATACTGGTTAGAGGAGAGGACCTARGACACCTGTACCTAGGAGCTCCCGGACTTTCCTGCGTGCCTCTTCTGAGAATCACTCTCCTACCGAAATCTATACCCCCTGCCATTACTTTTTCATATATATTCATTTTATTCAGCCAATATGCAAAGAGCCCAGAAGACCTTTCACTATTAAAAGGAGTATGAATTAAGTATACTTAGCCCAACTCAGAACACTAAAATCAGGACAAAAAGATTCCACTAATAATGTTTACAAAATAAGTTCAGTTACCACATCAAATATGACAAAGACTCTAGAGTTTTGCCTGCCTGAGGCCCCCAAGTACTAAGATTAAAGGAATGTACCACCCCTATACCAAGTTCCTCACCACATTTTAAAGAGACTTGATGTTCACCCCACCATCCCAACACCCCTTTGTCTTCTACACCAGCAAGCATGGTAAGCAGTGAACACTGACTAGAATACTGAAGAGTGGCCCTCCCTCCTTGTTGCTTTTGTTTTTCTTATCATTAATCACGCAGTATGGAAGTGGATGCCCACAGCCCCCTGTGGAAGTCAGAGGACTACTTAAGAGTCAGTTTTTCCTTTCAACCTGTAGTTCCAAGGGGCTGAATCAAGTTGCCGGGCCATCTTGCCCGCCTATTTTTGAGACAAGGTCTCTCAGGTTGCCAGACTGGCTTTGAACTCACTATGTAGCCGACGTCAGTGGCCTTGAACTCCTAATCATCCTGCCACCACCTCTCAAAGGCCTGGGATAATATCTGTGAGCCACCACACTGGGCATGGGTCCCTTTAACTTGAAATACTAAAAAGAATTGGCTTAAGTGAACAGTCAAGAAAAAAAAATTCTGTATGACACCAAAAGTCACTGATCAAAAGACCACATTGTCTAAATGAACTTAGAAACACAGAACTCAAGAGTCCGAAGTGAAAATTTCATAATCCAACCCAGAATGAGAAACTAGGGAGGCTATTAACTTTGRGTAAATTGTTGCTACTCAACTTACAGTCGAATGTACAAAAGAGATGCGATTATTGCTTGCTCTTTATCCTAAATTTACTTTAGTTCTATTGTGAAACTATGTAATTTTATAGGACACTGAATTCTCTCTTCAAAGTTTAACAAGTCCTGAGTTTATCTGCCAACAATTGTTCCCAAGCTACAGTAGACAACTTAGGTCATCACCACACCCAACCTAAAAGCAACTTAGCAGACACAGAAAGCGYTCCCTCAGAGCTGCTGTTATACTCGGAAACCTACTAATTATGGTTAACACCACCAGAAATAACCCATTAGGCGCTTGCAGTAAGTGCCATCGGCTTTAAGAATATCTGGTGCCATGTGTCTTAGTACAGTGCAAAACAGACTCCAACATGACAATCTCACACCTAACATGCCGGGAAACTGTATGAGGTTGCGTTCTGACACGACCTTTAGATGTGGGACGGCTCAAGAACTAAAAGCAAATAAGCTTGCGACCCCACCGACTWCCTCCCCTTCGATCAACGAATCCAGCTTAATCCTTCACGCTTGCACTTTTTCCGCTGTAAACAGGAAACTCCGGAGGAAAAGGAAAGGGAGAAAAACCTGTATTTTGCTTTTATAAAAGGAATAACGGCGGCGCTTTCCAACCCCCAGGATGCGATTGAACAAATGAAAAAAGGCAAAGGGAGGAAGTGACGGGGGTGGGTTGCTGGTGAGCTCACTTGGAAGTCCCAAACATGCCACCCAGCTCAGGGGTGCCCCCAAACATCTGTACCGACAGCTGCAGCGGGGACACCGGGACGAGAGGGAAGAAAGGGTGGCGCGAGCGAAGGGTGCGGAGTTGTGCCCGCACGCCCCTCTTCCTCCTCGGCCAACTCTTCTCTCGCCCCCCGTCCCAGCCCATCCCGCTCCCTCCAGAAAAAAAAAACCCCAACAAAAGCAGAGGCTGGGGAGACAAAGAGGCGGCAGGCGAGGGGCGTCCAGAACAATGCGGAGGGGGGCCCAGCCAAACTCCCGTGGACCACGCAGGCGGGCGGCCGGGCCGGCTGCCCCGGAAATCGCCGCCGAGCTCCGGCCCCGGGGACGGCGGCCCTCAGGCCACCGCCGCCCGGGCGGCGTCACCGGGACGCGGAGCAGCACCGGCGGGCAGGACGGCGCGGCCCGGAGCGGAGCGGAGCGTCCGCCTGAGCGCGCCAGAGCGGTCCGCCGACGGGACTCACCCGCGTTCTGGTCTCGCGGCCAGAGGTAGTAGGTGGCGGGGATCACGATGAGCCCCACGAAGGAGGTGAGGAAGTAGAAGAAGGTGTTCCCGCTGTCATCGTACTGGAACTGCTGGCCCGCCATGGCTCCGCCTCCTCCGCCGCGCTCCCCTCACCGCCGCCGCCACGACCCCGCGCTGCACTGCGCTCCGGCTCCCAGCGCCCCGGCCCCGTGTGGCGTAGCTCGGACGCCGCTGCTACCACCGCCGCCGCCGCCGCCGCCGCCGCCTCTCCTCCCCGCCCCCACGCCGCTCTCACGGACACGCCGCCGCCGCCGCCACCACCGCCGCCGCCGCGGCCGTCGCCAACTCTCGCGAGAGGAGCTAGTTCCCGCCCCACGCGGCTGTTCCCTCCCCGACCGGCTCCTCCACACGCTCGCAGAGGGAGACGTGGCGCGCGCAGCGAACAAACTCTGTTGGACCCCGCCCGCGGGCCCGCCCCCGAGCCACGGGCCACACCCCCTATTTAACATAGATCCGCCCCAGACCCCGCCCCCTGCTCACCGGCATTCCTTCCCAGCACCCTTCGCCGGATTCCCGGAGCTTTCCCTCCAAACAGTGAGCAGGGTCCAGCGTCCTGGGTGCGACTGGAACCTGAGCTTTTGCAAGCAGAGCGAAGTTGCCATGCTTCTCCGCTATCTCCTATCCCTCTCACTTTCCCTAAGCTTCTGATCCACCCCTCCACGTGAACCTCGTGGAAACAAGTGCCATTAAGAATAAGGAGCGAAGGACTCCTCAGAGTTCCAAAGCTTAGGTATTTGGAGCTGCCAGTTCACTAATGCTTTCTGTCACCCAAGCGATCGTGTGTTCGATTTGTCAGTAAAGCATGAAATAAAGCAAAATATAGATCGGTGGCTTTTAGCCTTCCTAATGCTGCCACCCTCATGTTGTCGTGACCCCGAACCATAAAGTTATTTTCATTGCTAGTTCATAACTGTAATTTTACTACTGTTACAAATTGTAATGTAAATATATGATATGCAGGATATCTTATATATACTCCATCTAAAACGTTCGTTTGACAACTCCCCCCTCAACAGGGTCAGGACCCACAGATTGAGAACCGCTGTTACATATGCTCTCTTGATGAGAAAATACAGGCTCAAAACGTTTTCCAAAGGTCATGCTCAATGGTTTGGGTTTGCTCAGGATTTGGGAATCCAAACCCAGATTGCTCTGACACCCCAAAGAGCCGCTGGCACTCCCTTGCAACCTGTRAGCAAACTGAAATAGCAGTCACTCTGCTCCTGGCCACAGGCGCTCAAGCTGGAATCAGCTGAGCGGCAGGATGGTCCTCTCATCTTGCAAAGATCTCACCGAAGTTCAGTGATGGCCTTAGCAGGGTGGGTCCGAACGTCTGCACTGCCCTCCGAGGATCAAGAGGACATAGGGCAGTTTCCACAGGGCCGCGGGGAATAGTCAAGGAAACGGTATGCTATACCTTTCAAAAGAGAAACTATTGCACAAGGACGAACATTCTGCTGTATTTTAAGGCTCGTTTTGTTGCTGCTGTTTTGTTTGCTTTTTGTTTTTTTTTGGGGGGGGGTCGTTTTTTGTCTTTTGAGCCAGGGTTTCATTGTGTAGCCCTGGCTGTCCTGGAACTCACTCCTTAGACATAACTACATCGCTTTTCAATATGCCTCCCATTGTCTGAGGGAAAATCTGGTTACACAGCCTCTTTCATTTAATGTCTCAAAACCAGGATTTATCATAATGAGTCATGCTTCCCCTTATAATAGATTATNCCGCCGCCGCCGCGGCCGTCGCCAACTCTCGCGAGAGGAGCTAGTTCCCGCCCCACGCGGCTGTTCCCTCCCCGACCGGCTCCTCCACACGCTCGCAGAGGGAGACGTGGCGCGCGCAGCGAACAAACTCTGTTGGACCCCGCCCGCGGGCCCGCCCCCGAGCCACGGGCCACACCCCCTATTTAACATAGATCCGCCCCAGACCCCGCCCCCTGCTCACCGGCATTCCTTCCCAGCACCCTTCGCCGGATTCCCGGAGCTTTCCCTCCAAACAGTGAGCAGGGTCCAGCGTCCTGGGTGCGACTGGAACCTGAGCTTTTGCAAGCAGAGCGAAGTTGCCATGCTTCTCCGCTATCTCCTATCCCTCTCACTTTCCCTAAGCTTCTGATCCACCCCTCCACGTGAACCTCGTGGAAACAAGTGCCATTAAGAATAAGGAGCGAAGGACTCCTCAGAGTTCCAAAGCTTAGGTATTTGGAGCTGCCAGTTCACTAATGCTTTCTGTCACCCAAGCGATCGTGTGTTCGATTTGTCAGTAAAGCATGAAATAAAGCAAAATATAGATCGGTGGCTTTTAGCCTTCCTAATGCTGCCACCCTCATGTTGTCGTGACCCCGAACCATAAAGTTATTTTCATTGCTAGTTCATAACTGTAATTTTACTACTGTTACAAATTGTAATGTAAATATATGATATGCAGGATATCTTATATATACTCCATCTAAAACGTTCGTTTGACAACTCCCCCCTCAACAGGGTCAGGACCCACAGATTGAGAACCGCTGTTACATATGCTCTCTTGATGAGAAAATACAGGCTCAAAACGTTTTCCAAAGGTCATGCTCAATGGTTTGGGTTTGCTCAGGATTTGGGAATCCAAACCCAGATTGCTCTGACACCCCAAAGAGCCGCTGGCACTCCCTTGCAACCTGTRAGCAAACTGAAATAGCAGTCACTCTGCTCCTGGCCACAGGCGCTCAAGCTGGAATCAGCTGAGCGGCAGGATGGTCCTCTCATCTTGCAAAGATCTCACCGAAGTTCAGTGATGGCCTTAGCAGGGTGGGTCCGAACGTCTGCACTGCCCTCCGAGGATCAAGAGGACATAGGGCAGTTTCCACAGGGCCGCGGGGAATAGTCAAGGAAACGGTATGCTATACCTTTCAAAAGAGAAACTATTGCACAAGGACGAACATTCTGCTGTATTTTAAGGCTCGTTTTGTTGTTGCTGTTTTGTTTGCTTTTTGTTTGGGTGGGGGGGTCGTTTTTTGTCTTTTGAGCCAGGGTTTCATTGTGTAGCCCTGGCTGTCCTGGAACTCACTCCTTAGACATAACTACATCGCTTTTCAATATGCCTCCCATTGTCTGAGGGAAAATCTGGTTACACAGCCTCTTTCATTTAATGTCTCAAAACCAGGATTTATCATAATGAGTCATGCTTCCCCTTATAATAGATTATGTTCACAAGTGTTCTGTCTTCCCTTTCAAATTCCAATTTAACAGGAAATTTCTGAAAGCCACTTTCACTGCATTTTTCTGCCTTTTTTCCCCCTCTCTGTGTAAAGTTTCCAAGGACTTTATCTTAGGAGGGAAACTTTGAAGTGGAAAAACGGTCTATGAAATCAGAACAGAACTATGACCATCCTGAGGCAGGATAGATGCCACCAAATGCACCCAGGGACCATCCAGTGGTAGCATATTAACTTCAAACTCCACCAACATCTCATAGGACTGTGGTGTGAAACAGTCGGCCGTGGCCGACGACTTTGAGGGGCCCCACGCCCTCGCCCTCAGTCCAGCTGCCTCGGTTATAGTAGGATTGACAAAAAAGAAAAGAAAAAAACAAAAACAACCCTCCACTTTCTTTAGTTTAATTTAATTCTGGGATTCTTTTCAATATCAAAGCCATGAATCCTGGTTCAGCCTGAGTCAAGGTTCCTAAAACTCTAGGGGACCTGTCTTACTGCTGGGGGAGGGGCTGCAGATGGGAAGCTCTGCCCCCCTTATTTGCTGACAGCACAACCTTACTGAGAACATGCACCACTCTCAGACTCCACTGGAGCAGGCCGACTTTGGCTTGGGTTGAATCTCTTGTTAAGTCCTTACATGTTTTCAGAATGTTGAACTGGATTTTTTTAATGCCTCCATTTATGTTTAACTTAGCATTTCTGCAAAGATAATACATCTGTTTTATAAACGTATGGCAAAATAAATTATCGATTATAACTCCTGCCAGTCATGGTGGCGCATGCCTTTAATCCCAGCACTTTGGAGATGAAAGCAGGCAGATCTCTGTGGCCTCTCTCAGGCCAGCCTGGTCTACGCAGCAAATTGCAGGACCCTCAGCATTACATAGAGCAACCCTGTGTCTCAAAATAAGCAAACAAACACAGAAATAAATGAATAAATAAGCAAGTACCTCCTCTTTGGACCTTTTGGGGGGGAATAACCTCTTCAGTTGCAGCTTTAGGCTCATATAATAGTGGATTTAACAACTTAACCATGAAATATCAATTTGAACAAATTGCATCAATTTACCAAACCTCTAGCCATTAAAAATTATGAAATTTATTAACCCAAAGCCTATAAATTTTCAGTGTTTTGGAACTGGGTTTCATGTAACCCAGGCTTACCTTGAACTCAATATAGAGCCAAGAATGACTTTGAAGCCGAGTGTGGTAGTACACTCCTTAAGTCCAACACTCCAGAGGTAGAGGCTGGTAGAGCTCTGTGAGTTCCGGACCAGTCTGGTCTACACAGCAAGTTCCAGGACAGCCAGGACTACCTGGTAAGACCCTGTGACAGAGAGAGAGAGAGAGAGAGAGAGAGAACCTTGAATTCCTGCCTCTCCTTCCTCTACCTCCTAAGCACTGGGACTGCAGGCATGCACCACACCAGGCCCTTCTACTGATGATATTAACTTACAAAACTATTTCTTTTAAGATATCATTTTAGTGAAATTGTTAATAGTAGTAAATGAAAATGGAAGAAAACGAACCACAAACACATATTGTCCTTAATTTCAGCATATGTTAAAATGTATGTTATTATCATTTGTGAATATGTCTGCAAGAGAAAAATTTAATCACTTGCATTTTAATTGCTTGGTAGTTTGTTTCCTCTCAGGTACAGAAAGCTTCTTTTTAGGCTCCTTTTAATAATTTGCTTTTTCCTTAGAGTGACTCTTTCATTTATTGGTAAGTCAACACTGTGTTACTGGCACTGTCTTTCTTTTATGCATATCAAAGTGTTTGCGTGGCTCTAATGAGACATTATTCAGATTTCTGTGTGGTGGAGTTAACTCAGAGGCTGGAAGAAAGCAAATTATTAAGTAGGTATGTGCAATTAGTTCTACCTTCCCCTCTGCCCATTTCTCAATACAGTAGTCCCTCCATCTTGATGTGCTCCAAGTCTTCCAGCTGAGGTTTGGAAACCCTATAGATACTCTGTGGGGKTGGGGGAGTTTGCTACACATGTACAAATGTCACAGGTTCTCCATCTCAGTTGTACCCTGTGTTTAAATACGGTGGTCAGGAATGCTGAAATTGGAGCTATAAGTGCAAACCTACAACAATTTTCTTTTTCTTTCTTCAAAAATGCACAGACAGGGCTGGAGAGAGAGCTCAGTTAGTAAGGGCAGGTATTCTTCTTCCAAAGGACCTGAGTTCGATTCCCAGGGACTGTGTTGAGCAGCTTATGACTACTTCAATTCCCGCTTCGAGGGAACTGACTAACCCCACTCTCCCCCACCTCCGCCCCCACATACATTTTCATGTATAGACATATACACATACTTTTAAAAATAACAATATGTATGTATATACATATACACATAATTTTAAAAATAACAAAATTAAATTTAAAAAGACAGACGGAGAATTTGTTCTTCCTAACCTGTTTCTGTACCAAGTCAACACCTTCAGCCTTTAGCTGAAGGGAAGCACTTTAGAGCTCTTTTTTGGCACACCTGAATTGAGCATTGTTACACCTGCTCTTTGAAGTAACAACATCAAGTACAATAGCTGTCACTTGAATGCCAGCCTGGCCACACCCTAGCTCTCTTCTCGAGACTGACATGGCTAAGTGACCCAAGGATGGAAAATGTATATGCCACAGACACCCGGATGACTCAAAGCCTGGAMCAGGACACAGCAGAACTGAGTGACTTCATTGGGCACAACAGCATATATATTTTGGTTTTTCGAGACAGGGTTTCTCTGTATAGCTCTGGCTGTCCTGGAACTCACTCTGTAGACCAGGCTGGCCTCGAACTCAGAAATCCACCTGCCTCTGCCTCCCAAGTACTGGAATTAAAGGCGTGTGCCACCACGCCTACTTTTTTTGTTTGAAGCGGCCTCTCACTGTCTAGATCCAGACCTGATAGCTGAGGGTAACTTTGAACTTCTGATCCACCTGTCCCTCTATCCTAAGTGCTGGTATTTTTACAGACTGACACCACCAAACACTGTTATTTTTTAACAAAATCTCAATTGTTTGATTTTATCAATAAAGACTCAGGAACCAGATGCTGAGATGAAAACCTGCTA
>BDUI01002442.1:35388-48314 GCA_002335545.1 Apodemus speciosus | reverse complement strand
AATAAAAATACTCTCATATGTCTAATTAATACATTCATTGAGTTGTTAGAATATAAAAATTATCTATTCATATGTCTGGATCTATATGTTACAAACATATGCATATATGTGTATATGTTGAATACACACATACACATATATTCAATCAAAGGCATCCATTAGTTTTGTCAGGATAGTGAGGCAATTTTAAAACTGAAACTTGGGACAATACTTTGCATTTGTCTGAAGTATTGTCCAGTTTTGCCTCTGTTAGTAAATAATACACATTTTAAACACACATATTACCTTAGTGCAAAGTCATTGCTCGACTTTGACATTTGATATCTTTCATATTAGACACTGGCTGAAATCACAGTGTCATAATCTCCTTTTCAAATTTGGCTCAGAGAGAGGTAATGGATAATTTTCCATGGCAAGTGTATTAACTCATAGATACACTGGTGGTGTATTGTTGATATTTCTGTAAGGGCTTTCAGGTAATATCATTAAGGTCTTTCAGATAATGTTAGCATTTTTGTCAGTGGACTCCACAAAGCTGATGGTCGTCCAGTCAATATGATTCCATTCAGGTGAAGGACATAGTTAAACAAAACCTGGCAAGGGGGGATTATTTCTTTGTGATCAAAAATGTGTTCCTTTTCTACCAAAGGTTTCTGGAACTTATTACCTGGTCTTCATGACCACAGAGGATGCCTACCATTTAGACATGAATTGAGACATCTGACTTCAGATTTTGCACTTGACAGCCTCTGTAATTTTAGGTGACAGCTTACTTATTTCCCTTTTTAGTTTGTTGAATTGAGCAACAATTCCAAAGAGAAAACTGTCACTAAATTTAATTTCAAATATTGCCCTTAAAGAAAAGAATTCACACTAGTAACTAAATAGAGAGAATCCTATGTTAAAGAAAAAGGATGAGAAATACAAAGAGAGAAGCTCTGGCTGTAACTGACTGATTCAATGTCTATGTATTTTAAGTAGTATTGGAGACAGTTTCATATTTGTCACAAGCCAATTCTTTGAACTTTAAGCACTGGAAATAGGTCAACAATTTTCAGTGTGCTTGCTGAGTACAAACCAACATCCTTATTTCCCTATTGCAAAAAGAGTATTGAAGAAAAACTAAATAGATACTGTTTTGTGAGCCATGGAATATTTTCACTAGATGAACATACAGCCAGCTTAGTAATTCAAAGCATAGGCATATCCATTAGATTCGAATGCCTTTAAGTATAAAACTGTTGTTTCTTTGATAAATGAGGTAAATATAAACATGAACGCAGTCTGATGATTATATAGACCACTAAATACAATTTCTTCATCTTCCACAGACTGCTTATCATTTAGGTAAAGTCATGGCAGATTCATCTACTCAGTTAGTGAAAATATAAAAGAGAATATGTGCATAAAATTTCAATAAAATTATCCAACATTTTTTACTGTCTTAATGAAAAACAATTCTCATTCGTTAATTAAAATAAGTATTTCATATGAAAATTCTAATCTTTTAGCTACTAAAACCTGATTTTATCTCACCTTGATTCAGGATTAACACACTCATACAAGCTTTCTCTGGAGATGGTTAAAAAGTTGACTCCTATATTACTTCCTACAACCAAATCCTTAATACTAACTGAACATCTGGTTGCTCCTTATGGGGAATCAGGGGCAGGAGACTTATACTTTGACAGCAAGTAGAGCTATCATTTTAGCTCTTACAAGTCCGATCAGACACCGGAGCATAATCTCTCCTGAGATACTCCTGAGAATTCCTCAGATTCTGCTTTATCCAGATAGTTTACAAATATTACAAAGATTTGTAGTACATTCTTTCATATTTAACATACATTTGCACAAAGAAGCCTGTTACCCTGATATATAATAGAGTGTCATTCAAAGAGACTAAATATAATATGTTTTCATAGTTAAAAGTTATATTTAATATTACCTTATTACTTACAGATATACCATCTAGATCTTTGACTATGTAAGAAAGAACTAAACAAAAGACATATTAAATATTTTTTTTATTTTGAATAGGAGTCAAAATTTAAGTTCCCAAGACAT
This sequence comes from Apodemus speciosus, assembly GCA_002335545.1. Lineage (NCBI taxonomy): Eukaryota > Metazoa > Chordata > Mammalia > Rodentia > Muridae > Apodemus > Apodemus speciosus. Next base: position 46,247 of record BDUI01002442.1, on the reverse strand, counting down.
TCCTGGATAAGCTACATTCTGGTTGGAGAGTTGAGACCTGAACCCTGTGCACGTTGTCCCACCACAGTTGAACAAACCAATCATTGAAATCAAGATATGTATACCACAAAGAAATGTCCCTAGGAAATTTCCCTTTTCCTGAATTCTGGCTGGTAGAAAACTTCATCTGGACACAGATGCTTAAAGCTTTTGTGATTTTTGTGCTTAAATGCTCTATTGTATTCTGGTTCAGTTGCAGTTCAGCTCCAAAGTCTATCCTGCATCCCTGGTTGACCACTAGTGGATTGGTGACAAAAAAAAAATTCTGAATTTGCTTAGTCTTTGAGTTGTGTTGGATCCAAGCAGACCTTATYCCAACTATATRTTGGCTTTCTACTTTCCATGAAAGCCCCTTGTGCCTAGCAGAGTCCTTAGGACCCATGAATAGGAATCTCCTCTGAAAGATTCATGCTTCAATTCAACACCTATCATCTGTTTATGCAGAACCATGCAGGTAGCTTTAGGTACTAGGCCTGTCAGTTAATTGATCATCAATTACTATCATACATGTTCTTGGAAGGATGCATGGAGAGTTTGATGATCTTCTTGCTTTATGTAATTTTGCAAAATATCATATGACTTTGCTTTTATTCATAATTCCAAAAACTTTTATAAATAAGAATTATAAAAATATATTATGTGGAATGAATTTCTACTGTGTAAAATGAAGGGGTATAGAATAGTCATGATGAAATAGTGATATAGAAACATTTCTGTTTAGTTGAAAGGAAATGGGTCAGTTTGTAACAGTATTTAATAATACAAAACATATCATGCATTTAAAATTCACTTGGAGCCAGACATAGTAACAAGAGCAGCTATGTTTTACTTTTGAAGTAGTTGCCAAGTAATTGATTTAAAGGACACAGGGTTTAATATGTTCTGTTCCTAAATGGCACACATGATCTTAGCTGAAAGTGCCACAAAGTTTGGTTAGTCATACTTTTATTAGATTTTGGTTGGCAAAGACTGCAGCATATGTAAGATCAAGAATATAATCACATTAAAATGACAAAAGCTTAAGCTTAAGGCTTTTAATTTATCTAATTTAATATTATGCAACTATCACCTCTCTATTGTCACATAAAGCAAACATTCTAAGAATCTACATTATTGTTAATTTTTAATTATTTACCTTCTTTCCCTTTTATAATATTACTGCTGTTCAAAGAGATGTTTTCTTCTTTTTTTTAACACAGTAACTGGGATATAGAACGTGCTAAATAACTATTTACTGAAAGAAACAAATATTACAGAATTCTTTCAAAACTTATCTCTGAAGTTTAGCACATCACAAATAATAAGGGTACACTTGCAACAATACTACATGAAAACATGATAGTGGCAAATTCTTGAGTTTGAATTTTTATTAGATATATTCTTTTTTAATTTTAAAACAAATTTTTATTAGGTTAATTAAAAAATCTAAGAACCTCAAAGAAATGATAACTATGTAATCCTTATATATCAGTGGCTAGCTTAACTGGCTTAATATGATTATCTATAGTTCCAACCATTTTCCTACAAATAACTTTTCTCTTCCTTATGGTGGGCAAAAAAATCCATTGTGTGTACAACATGCCACATTTCCTTCATCCTTTCTCCATTGATGGACACCTGGGTAGTTTTACTTAACTACTGTGGACAGTGCTGCAATCTACATCAGTAGGCAAGTATCTCTGTGATATGTGAATGCAAAGCTCTTTAGAAAAATACTCAGGAATGTCATAGTTCTATGGAATTCGTTCTATTCTATTCCACTTATCAAGGTGTTGGTCTTTGTGCTGATGCTATGTTGCTCTGTTAATATAGATCTCTAACATAACTTGACAGGTATGGTGTAGTGCCACCAATGTACTTTTCTTTATTATTTTTATTCAATATATTTTCTATTTACATTTCAAATGAATTCCCCTTTCCAGGATCCCCCCTCCACGAAAGTCCCATAAGCTCTCTTCCTTCCCCCTGTTCCCCAATCAACCCCTTCCCATTTCCCTGTCCTGGTATTCCCCTAAATTGATGCACTGAGCCTTTCCAGAATCAGGGCCCTCTCCTTCCTTCTTCTTGGGCATCATTTGATATGTGAATTTTTTCTTGGGTATTTCAAGCTTCTGGGCTAATATACGCTTATCAGTGAATGCATGCCATGTGTGTTCTTTTGTGATCTGATCACCTCACTCAAATTGACATTCTCCAGTTCAACCCACTTGCCTAAGAATTTCATGAATTCATTGTTTTTAATAGCTGAGTAGTATTCCATAGTGTAAGAATAAAACATTTTCTATATCCATTCTTCCATTGAGGGAAATCTTGGTTCTTACCAGCTTCTGGCTGTTATAAATAGCGCTGCTATCACCATAGTGGAGCACGTATCCTTATTACATGCTGGGGAATCCTCTGGGTATATGCCCAGGAGTGGTATAGCAGGGACCTCTGGTAATATTATATCCAGTTTTATGAGGAACTGCCAGACTGATTTCCAGAGTGCAACCCCACCAGTTGGAGTGTTCTTCTTTCTCCACATCCTTGCCAGCACCTGCTCTCTCCTGAATTTTTGATCTTAGCCATTCTGACTGCTGTGAGGTGAAATCTCAGGGTTGTTTTGATTTGCATTTCCCTCATGACTAAGGATGTTGAAGATTTCTTTAGGTGTTTATCAGATATTTGATATTCCTCAGGTGAAAATTCTTTGTTTAGCTCTGTACCCCATTTTTTAATATGGCTATTTGACTCTCTGGAGTCTGCCTTCTTGAGTTCTTTGTATATCTTGTATATTAGCCTTCTTTTGGATGGAGGGTTGGTAAAGATCTTTTCCCAATTTGTTGGTTGCTGTTTTGTCCTTTAGATAGTGTCCTTTGACGTACAGAAATTTTGTAATTTTTTTGAGATACCATTTGTCAATTCTTGATCTTAGAGCACAAGCTATTGGTGATTAGGAAATTTTTACCTGTGCCCATGTGCTCAAGGCTCTCAACAAGGCTGCCCTCTCTCCATATTTATTCAATATCGTACATGAAGTTCTAGCTAGAGCAATTAGACAACAAAAAGAGGTCAAAGGGATACAAATTGCAAAGGAAGAATTCAAATTATCACTATTTGCAAATGATATGCTAGTATACTTAAGTGACCCAAAAATCTCCACCAGAGAACTCCTACAGCTGATAAACAACTTCAGCAAAGTGCCTAGATATAAAACCAACTCAAGCAAATAAGTAGCCTTCCTATACTCAACAGTATAGGATAAACAGGCTGAGAAAGAAATTAGAGAAATGACACCCTTCACAACAGCCACAAACAATATATAGTATTTTGGTGTGACTCTAACCAAAGAAATGGAAGATCTGTATGATAGAACCTTCAAGTCTTTGAAGAAAGAAATCTACAAAGACCTCAGAAAATGGAAAAATCTTCCATGTTCTTGGATTGGCAGGATTAATATAGTAAAAATGGCCATTTTGCCCAAAGCAATATACAGATTCAATGCAATCCCCATCAAAATCCCAACTCAATTCTTCAAAGAGTTAGAAAGAGCAATTCTCAAATTCATTTGGAATAACAAAAAACCCAGGATAGATAAAACTATTCTCAAAAGTAAAAGAACTTCTGGTGTAATCGGTATCCTGGACTGGACCTCAATCAGTACTACAGAGTAATAGTGTTAAAAACTGCAAGGTATTTGTACAGTGACAGGCAGGTAGATCAATGGAATAGAACTGAAGACCCAGAAATGAACCCATAGAATTATGGTCACTAGATCTTTGACAAAGGAGCTACAGCCATTCAGTGGAAAAAAGATAGCCTTTTCAACAAATGGTGCTGGTCCAACTTGATGTCAGCATGCAGAAGAATGCAAATTGATCCATTCTTATCTCCACTAAGCTCAAGTCCAAGTGGATCAAGGACCTCCACATAAAACCAGACACAGTGAAACTAATAGAAAAGAAACTAGGAAAGAGCCTTGACCACATGAGCATAGGGGAAAAGTTCCTGATATATTCGTAATTTACATTTCAAGTGATTTCCCCATTCCTCCTGCTTCCCCTGCCACAGAAAGTCCTAAGTCATCTCCCCTCCCCCTGTTCCCCAATCAACYCCCTCCTAATTCCCTGTCCTGGTATTCCACTACACTGCTGCATTTAGCCTTTCCAGGACCAGGGACCTTTCCTCCCCTTGATGTCCAACATGGCCATCTCCRCTGCCTTTGCCTCTGGAGCAGCTTAACAGCACACCTGAAAGCTCTAGAACACAAAGAAGCTAATACACCCAAGAGGAATAGAAGGCAGGAAATCATCAAACTCAGGGCTGAAACCAACCAAGTAGAAACAGAAAGATCTATACAAAGAATCAACAAAACTGGGAGTTTGAGAGTTTTCTAAAGTTTATGTAGAAATAACAGAAGCTATACTATGGGAATTGAGATAAATATGTGAGATCTCAGTGTGAAATGCTATCATATGAAACCTTCAATAATGAACAAAATTTATATAAGATATTTAGGTATTCTTACAAGATATTAAACTATTTCCCTATATTGTGTGATACATTTTTAGGCATATGCTTTACACTTAAAATAACAAAATTAAGCAAGTAGTATCAATCAGAAGAGCCTCCAAGGTAAATGTGAAAAACAGAAAAGCCAATATAAAAATAAGAACCTTTTGACTCAGATACCAAATAGTCCACCATGATTTAATCACCTTTATTTTTAATTGGTTATTTATTTGTTTACATTTCAAATGTCCCACTTCCTGGTTTTGCCTCTGCAAACTCACTATCCCATCCCTCCCTTCCCCCTGCTTCTATGAGAGTGTTCCCCTACCCACCCACCCAGTCTCAACTCACTACACTAGAATCCCCTTATGCTGGGGCATCAAGTATCCTCAGGACCAAGGGCCTACACTCCCATTGATGTCAGATAAAGCAATCCTCTGCTACATATGCAGGAGGAGCCATGGGTCCCACATGTGTATTATTTAATAAGTGGTTTAGTCCAGGGGAGCTCTGGGAGGGGGGGCTGGTTGCTCTGATTGCCACAATTGTCATAGGTTTCATCACTAGACTTCATTCAGTAGAACAACAAAAGTAGTAAATTTATTTCAGCTCTCATTAAATACACAATGTTTCTTTTACAATGAATGGATTACTTTAAGGGCTTACATAGGAAATCAAATGATGATGCAGCAGTTTCTAGAACTTTGCACTTACTTGTATTCACAAACTATCACAGTGAAGTCTCAGAAAAAATAAGTGATTCATACCAAGATATTTTATATTTTTGGTGGCTATTGTGAAGGGTGTCATTTCCCTACTTTCTTTATTGGTACATTTACCATTTAAATAGAGAAAGGTTACTGATTTGTTTGAGTTAATTTTATATCCAGCCATTCTGCTGAACTTGTTTATAAGCTGAAGGAGTTCTCTGGTAGACTTTTTGAGATCACTTAAGTACACTAGCATATCATCTGCAAATGTTGATATCTTGACTTCTTCCTTTTCAATTTGTATTCTCTTGATCTTTTTTTGTTGTCTAATTGCTCTGGCTAGAACTTTGAGTACTATATTAAATAGATAGGGAAAGAGTGGGCAGCTGTATCTAGTCCCTGATTTTAGTAGGATTGCTTCACGTTTCTCTCCATTGAGTTTGATATTAGCTATTGGTTTGCTGTATGTATATTGCTTTTATTATGTTTAAGTATGGGCGTTAGATTCCCAATATTTCCAAGAATTTTAATGTAAAGGGGTGTTGGATTTTTCAAAGGTTTTTCTGCTTCTAACGAGATGTTCACATGCTTTTATTTCTTTGAGTTTGTTTATATAGTGGATTACTTTGATGGATTTCCTTATATTTAACAATCCCTGTATCACTGGTATGAAAACTACTCAATCAGGGTTAATAATCATTTTGAAGTGTTCTTGGATTTGGTTTGCAAGAATTTTATTGAGTATTTTTGTATCAATATTTATAAGCAAGTGAAAGTACTATATAACATGAACTTCAAATCACTAAAGAAAGAAATCGAAGAAGACTCCAGAAGATGCAAAGATCTTCAATGCTCATAGATCATCAGGATTAGCTTAGTAAAAATGGCCATCTTATCAAAAGCAATCTACAGATTCAATGCAATTCCCATAAAAATTCCAACTCAATTCTTCATTGAGATAGAAAAAGCAATTCTCAAATTCACCTGGAATAATAATAAAAAAAAACAGGATAGCAAAAACTCTCCTCAAAAATAAGAGAAGATCTGGGGAATCACTATCCCTGAAATCAAGCTGTAGTACAAAGCAATCATTATAGCAAATGCATACTATTGGTATAGAGGCAGACAGGTAGATTATTAGAATAGTACTGAAGACCCAGAAATAAACTCAAACAGCTATGAACACCTTTTCTTTAATAAAAAATAAAAAGCCAAAACCATCCAGTGGAAAAAAGACAACATATTCAGCAAACGGTGCTGGTTCAATTGGCCATCTGCATATAGAAGAATGCAAGTTGATCCATTATTATCTTCTTGTACAAAGCTCCCGTCAACATGGTTCAAGGACCTCCACATAAAACCAGATACTAGACTGAATCTTATAGAAGGGAAAGTGGGAAAGAGTCTCCAACTCATCAGTACATGGGAAAACATCCTGAACAGAAGACCAATGGTTCATGTTCTAAGATCAACTATTGACAAATGGGACCTCATAAAATTGAAAAGTTTGTTAGGCAAAGGACACTGCCAATAGGACAAAATGAAGTGTGTGTGTGTGTGTGTGTGTGTGTGTGTGTGTGTGTGTGTGTGTGAAGATATATGCTGAGTCATGTTTATTGCCATTTCATCCAAAACTTGAAAATGGAAACAATGTAAATGTCCTTCTACTCATGAATGAATAATTAAAATGTAGTACATCTGCTTTATGTAATGCTATTTAGCTATAATGACAAATGAACTTTACAGCTAAAAAGATGGATATACAAAAGACTATATTGAGTGAGGTAATGCAGACGCAGAAAGACAAATTCTATGTGTTCTTCAGATGTGAGCACATAACCCAAAGTAACTGCAGAAACACAGAAAGTAAAATGGTGTTTGCTCATAAAGAATACTACTATGTCGAGTGAGAGCTGAAGACAGAACAGGACAATCAGATACTAATGGCCCCTTATGCTCTACTTAGGCATTTCCTTTTTCTGTATGTGAAGATAAATCAGAGTATTTTTATTTGTGAAAATCATAAATCAATAATATAATTTAGGACAATGTTCTGAGTCTGCTTTGTAGAATGCCAGGAAGCAGCATATAGAGGAAAAATTATTCCTGATGAGGCAATGATTTAACSACTGCGAGAAGAAAGGAAGCCTCTGCATGATTTGTTTTACAGAAGGAACACTGTGCATGCAGCTTAGTCAGCAACTTTGCTGTATACCTTTGCTTGAAATCTCAAACTATCATGTGTCTCTATTATATCTTAATTACATAGATATGTTATATTCAATGATCAACTGAATACATTACTATATGCACCTAAAAATACATTAACTGAAATATCATGCTAATATCTTTGGGTTCTGTAATATTAAAATAGATTAGTTTTCTTTAGCATTTGCCTATTAGATATGAAACTACACATTTGTCACCAATACTTAAAGAATCTAGCATAATTCACAGAGATAAAATGTAGAGACATAAAATAACTAAAGTGTGGATAACAGAATGTAATTTCTTCTGGACATTTTGTATTTTTAAACATTCTTAATGTCTTTTTTCTCTCTCAATTAGTATAAATTAATGAAATGCTTGCTGGAAAATTCACTCCATTTTCTCATTAATCAAAACTCATTCTTGCCTGCTATGACAGTTTGATTTGGTTGATTGAATGTTTTATTCTCTGTGGTTTTTGCACTCACAGGTCAAATAACTCCTTTGCTTCACCTCCTCTGTTTGGGAAATGACTCTCTTATTGCTTATAATTCGACTTTCTCACAGGAGTGCTGTGAGCTATAATGAAGAAGGAAATAGCACTAACAAATTCAAACTGAACAGCGCTGAGGACTCAAGGATCTTTGATTTGCACCTGGTCTTGCTACTTAAGGAAAATCATAAATTACAGAATTTCTTCTAGACCTAAATTTTGCCCAAATTATATAACAGAAAACACTTTACTGGTGTTTGTTGGAAAGGCAGGTGCAAAACTATCACCTGGAATAAGAGAACAAAGAGAAGGTAAAGTCATAACTGAAAGTAAAGAATGCTTATATCAAGGTGCATGAAGAATATGTTAAAAAAGGAAGAAAAGGAGGTGGTAGAGGTTGACAATGACTAGAGGAATACCTACTCTGAATGGTGGGCTCTGGGATTCAGGTTTTCTAAAGCATTGACAGTGACTCTATAGTGAAATCTGAAATCAAAAATAAAATATGGAGAAAATAGAAACAAACTACATATATCAAAATATATGTTATTATGTGAAAAGAAAAAAAAAAAAACATGCCAGATAGTTTTACTAGAAATCACTTGGCTATTTGATGATTCTCTAGATAACAAAAATGGGTTACCTAAAGGGAAATGTCTAGCTGAAAACATTCAGAGAAATGGTATAATAGATTTGTGGATGTCAGGGAAATAGAAATACATTTTGCTGCATATAACAGTGGTGAGAGTGCAAATTAAACTTTGGGATATAGCTCATAAAATCTTATTAAAATGGTTACTATTAAAAGAATAAATGGAAGGGAAGCTGAGGATGTATGGGAAGGCAGTGAGAGGAGAATGAGACCAAGACAACAGTTGCTGATCAAGGTCCCAAGGTTTAATGGAGGTCTCAGAATTTAAAGTTTCAGGCAAGGTCTGTTCAGGAGAAGGGGTCTGTCTGACTGCTCAACATTAGTTCCACTGCTCAGGTGGCTGGGCGGGTCACCTGCTTAATTCAGGAATTTGCAGATCTGGAGGAACAATGGACTTCACCTTAATTTGAGTGATCCACACTTGGTGTGTGTGCTGGGGTGGGGGGGGGCGAATTATGACTAACACAGGTCTGGAATTCCCACTCAAGGACTGGAAGGGGAAGGCACATGGATTCATGTGACCTATTTTAACCCTCAGATGATAAATTTTATGAAAATCTGAATCTTGCTGGCTATTGCATGAGACATTAGTCTCATTTCACTATCTTGGGTCTCATTACCTCTTACAGGATGGCAACTTGGAAGATATCTACATGTTTATCCTTGATAATACYATAAAGAAGTCTATCCATCAACACATCATCTATCTTTAAATCCTTCATAATGTTATGGTTATTTATATAGTATATGACTTACACATACTATGGAGTATTATAGTCAAGTTGAAAATAAGGAAAATCTTTTCTCCAACAATATAATTTATTTCCATAGTCAAAATTTTTGTGAACATAATTAAAAAAAAAACACTGTGAAATAGGGATCAATGTGAAGATTGAATTATTTCTTAAATGTCCCAATATTTTCTTAAAACTTCAAGGTTTTACTCCTATTAAATACAAGGAAAATTTAATGCAATTTAATATCATTATATAATATTTGAATATTGAGATTGTAATTGAGAACTACCATTAGAATTGGAGACTATAATATGTGAACTTCAGAAAGAAGCAGACAAATCAGAGAGTGGAGATGAACAGAGGGGTACATGATGGGATAGCAACACAGAAAAATTTTAGATAGATTAAAAATGCTACCATATATGGTGACCACAATTAATGATAAAGAATTATATAGTAGACTTACTTCAAGAACAAATTTTTAATGTTTTTATCACTAAAAATAATTTAGTGAAGTAATAAACAGTTTCAAATAGATTGAATCTCTAATGCATGCTCGGTCAGAACATTACACTCCACCTCAGAAATGACTACAAATATCATCTGCTCCTTAAAATTAAACTGATAAAAATGACTTTACAAAATCTAGATATAGAAGATTATTATATAAATTGAAGAAGTAGATGGATCAATTAAAGAAAGCAATGGAAGAAATACAATTCCATTCAATATGCATAAGATTGCATTTTGTTCCAGGGAGTTCATTGGTATTATTATTAAGCTGGATGGAGTAATGTGACTTAACCTATTTATATTGTGGGCATTACTTCAGACTGTAAATTACTATTTAAAGAGATCAACTTCATTATTATTCATGAGATTTCCAGTGTGATTATTGGAATATAAAATGGGCTGGACATAAAAAAGTTCAGACTAAGTAATGATTAACACTCTATTCTATAGAAAAGTGATCACAAATGTATTTAGCAACATGACAACAGTAAATACATTATATCATGGGTAAATAAAATATACATCAACAAGATATATGTGCTGCCAAATGCAGATAGATATGGTTTCTGAATAACCTCTAAATCTTGCACGGATTAATTTCTATAGTCAAAGATTTCCATGAGAATAAATAAAAAAAACACTATGAAATAGGGGTCAATATGAAGATTGAGTTACTTCTTAATTAATTAATAAATATACTTATGAAAATTGCATTTGCCAACTCTTTGGGGAAATGTAATTATTATCATTATCTAATTTTTACCTGTCACATATCTGAGTATTCACTGACTTACTAATTCTTCTGACATTCAGCCTCTAGATGACTTCTTATAATGAGCATAATAAAAAAGTGTGTTCTTACAAAACACCTATGAGGACTCTGCATGTAATCTATATAAAATGTAAACTTGCCCAAATCCCACAACAGGAATTCTATGCTACATATAAACAAGATTCTTGACTCGGGAGAATCTTGTAACTTAACTGTCCTATAAATACACTTCAAGCCAAACTGG
>BDUI01002442.1:11779-26288 GCA_002335545.1 Apodemus speciosus | reverse complement strand
GAAATTAAATCTTCTGCTAAAATGATTTTCAGTTCATACAAAGAATTGATGGTAGAGTTTTAAATTTTATTATAAAGTAATATAAAGTGATAGTCTTCATTTCCTTTTGAAATATATAAGTTCAAACCATATGCATCCAAGAGCCTGAACATATGGTCCCCAATGAAAGAACATTGGGATCAATTTGAAATGTTAAGCTATAAACATTCTTGGGGTGAACTCAGTGTCACAGATTAGAAAATGTGGAAATGGCTATTTGAACAGGTTTATAACAAGCTTATCTTCAGAAACGCTAAAACTTGTAAAAACTATTCCTTGCCTCAAAGATTGTTTATGGCTTAATTAAAAAGTTTTAATTCCATACATAAAGTAAAGTATATTTTTAAAATGTTTGCTAATAGGTAACCGATTAAAATATTCTTGAGAATGTATATGTATATGTAAGTGTAAATGTATATGTGTATGTACGTGTTGTATTTTGTTATATTTTGTAATGCACACTACTTTATAACATTATACAGTAATTTGCCACCACCTATTTTATTACTTCAGATAACACACACACACACATATACATAGTGTATATGTGTATGAATATAATATGCTTAAATAAGAGTTGAAAGATGGACGAACATTTAAGAGCACTGGCTACATTTCTAGAGGAATTAGGTTGGATTACCAACATGCACATACTGACTCATAATCAATTGTAATTCCAGTTTCAGAGGATCAGATGGTCTCTTCTTCATATCCTAGACAGTAGACATGAACATACTGCAGATATGTATTGAGGCAAACACCCATACTTATAAAATKTAAAGAAAGAAATATGATTAGAATATGAATGATTTATTCTATTTATATTACAACTAGACAACTAATCATGCTAACTACTACATACCATGATGGTTATCAGTAGAAAACACTTACATTGACAGGAAATAATTTACTAGAATCAAATTTCAATAAGAACAAATTTGAAGTAGAAATATGAAGCAGGATCTGAAAAGTGATTTATTTTCAAGAAAATTATGTTCAAACAATTTTTAATTTTTCAAAAATACATGAAAAACTAAGCTGGGCTGCATTGGCATATACCTTTAATCCCAACACTATCAATAATAATAAGTGAAAAAGTAATTGAAAACTGCTTAATAAATATTAAAAATAACCAGTTCAGACAGAATTACAAAGACCTGCTTTATTTCAGGCAAAAGGAATAAAACACAGATAAAACTTTTTAGCTTAATATTTATAAGTCAACTTTGAAAATATGCTATTTTGCAGCTTTTTTGCTTGTACAAGAGCACATTCCTAAAATATGTACTTGAAGTTTATATTGGTTTATAGACATAAGGCTATATAATTTACTGTAGAAAGATTCCATCTTCTCAATATTGGTTGACCTACTAGTTTTGACTAAAATATTACTGGTAAGTTGTGCAGTATCCATCTCTTCACCAATCTGGTGATTTATGAAACCTTTAGGTACCTCTTCTGCACTGTGTCAGCATGTTTTGCCTCAATAAACCTGACATACATGGGTGAAAGGCTTACTTTATCTTATAGTTTCAAAGGTTCAGTATTTAGGGGGCATGGTTATGTCTATACTAGGCCTTTGGTGAGATCAGCATCTTTGCAGGGTCAGTGTCTTCCACTGACTACTTACTTAAAGTGGATGGGAAGCAAAGAAGTAGGAAGGGAACAGGTAAAACTTTGACAGTACACCACCACTTGAATACTTCCTCTACAAAGACCCCTGCCCTAAAGGTTCCATCACTCTTCATTTAAGTCCCAGCCCCTGGACATGAAGTAAATAGTCAGCACACTGACTCTATGGAACAGATACTATTATATTTAAACCATAGTAAAAAAGGCTATATTTATGGTTTAAATATAAACCCCCTTTCAAGTAATATTTTAATTTGAAAATAATATTCAAAGTTGCCTAGAYTTTTATTATATTTGAATTAATATTTCCAAAAAATAGAATTCCTTCATGGTTAGAAAATAAGATTTGATGATTTTAGTATATCTATATAAGTAAACATCACAAAACCTAATATAAAATTGTATAGTAATGATATCAATATATTGTTAAGGCAAAAATGTAATTGAGAATAGTATCATTTTATTATAGCATGCATTGCAAAAAGTGATTTATTCCAGTCTTTTAATTCTGTTTTTTTTCTGTTAGTAAAATTGGAAATTTCAAGTTTGCTATTTTATGTTCTTTAATCTTCTCATGTCTTACTCGATAAATAAATACAAAATTACTAAAAGGTTAATTTAAATAACAGCAATAAAGTCTAATATATCAAAATGTTGCAGAAAATTACTTTTTATTTTGAGAATTAAGCCTCCCTCTCCCCTTCCCTTTCCCTCCCTCTCGTCTCCCTCCTCTCTGTCCCTATAGTCTGCCCTCGATCTTTACCTTGTTTTCATTTTTCGGTTTAAATAGGTTCTTGCCTGTGTCCTAGTCTATCCTAAGATCTTTCAGTTTCTGTCTTTGAAATGCTGCGATTACAGGTTTGTGTTGTCATGAATAGCCTGCCTGACTTATTTAGAGGCACAATGAAACATTTCCTATCTTATCTTTTGCAAACTTTTATGTAGTTTTTGTAGTTGGCTCAGAAATAAAATTAACCCCTTGAAACTGGCAGCCCGTTTAAAACATACATTATGTTTTTAATTCTGTCAACATTACTCTGTGTATGTGTGTGCCTGTGCAGGTGCTTACAAGGCCTAGACATAGGATTATCTGCAGCTGTAATCAGAGTTGTTCATGAGTCACTTGATGTACTGCTAGGAGTTTGGTCTTGTGCTTAAGAGCAATTCATGCTCTTATCGGCTGAGCCACCTCTCCAGCCCCTAAATTGCTTGCTTTTAGGGCAGGAGAAAATAGTGCCTTTGTGCTGCCATGTCTGAAAGTTTTACTGATCATACGTTATTGCTGGTTCCTATGATGCTCCTGTAAGTCTTTCTTCAGAAGTCTGAAGCTGCAGTTATTTATCAGTCTTAAATGTGGCATATCTATCACCATCTCATCAGGAATGGTTGCTACTGCACCTTTGTCCACTCTCTCTCTCTCTCAAATAAAATCACATGTTGCAAAGCAAAAGCTCACAGATAGGTATAGGGACTGGCAGACACATGTTAATTTTGAGAATGTCATTGTCTGTATACTCAAAATATTGTAGCTGTGGGAAAGTTCTGAAATATGGTTACATCATTGCCTAGGGTTCTTTCATTAGGTTTGTAACATTTTTAACCACAAGTTATATAGTTTCAGTTCTGAAAATGATCCAAGACAATTTTGAGTAACATCATTGATAATCACATTTATTTACTTCTCTTTATTTTATACATGTAGAAAAAAGTTAAAACATATCATAAATACATGAAATGAAATTAATAAAAATATTTTCTTCATATGTTGTCTACAAAAGATAAGCCATTTTTATTTTTAGGATGAAATCAATATATCATGTCAAGTGTTTCATGTGGAAGTACTATATTTTACCTTAAAAATATTTCTCTAGTTAATGGAAATAAAGCTAGAAAAAAGAATGTATTGAAAACATTTTTCAAGACATAGCCCGAGTCTAATATTGCTTGGGTCTCAGCCTGTCAGGCTTTTACCTGCACCCAGGGCCTGGGCAGCTTGGTGGGCCTTCTGTGTGCCAACCCTGTGAAGGGTCTTTTGCCTTGCAGACTGACTGGCACTTGGAGGGGCTCTCTGGCATTTTGGCTCCTTGACACCAGACAGATCTAACAGACAGTGCCAGGAAAGCAGTCATAGCCCGAGTCTAACATCCCTTGGGTTTCAGCCTATCAGGCATCTACATGCACCCAGGGCACATGCAGCTCTGCCTGCCACGTGTGTGCCAGCCCTGTCAGGGGTCATTTCCCTAGCAGAGTGATCAGCATTTGGCAAAGGTCCCTGGCAGCAGCTGTCATCTTAGCTCCCTGATGGAGCAGACAGGCACCACCAGGTTCACAGAGATAAACCGAGTATAACATTGTTTGGGGCAAGACACAYCAGGGCTCCAAATGCACCCAAGAAGAGGGCAGCTCATCAGCAATCTGTGCCAGGTGAAACCCAGTCATCCAGTAGTGTGGAAATAGCGTTGCGGGCTCACAGGAAGTTCAAGCACCAGCCAGTGACAAGACCAACTAACACCACAGATAACCACATGGCAAAAGGCAAATGTAGGAACATTACTAACAGAAATCAAGGCAATATGGCAGCATGTGAACCCAATTCTCCAACAACAGCAAGTCCTGGATACCCCAACACACCAGAAAAACATGATTTGAAATTAAAATCACTGGTCATGATGCTGTTAGAGGAATACAAGAAGGACATAAATAAATCACTTGAAGAAATACAGGAGAAAATGGATCAAAAGTTAGAAGCCCTTACAAGGAAAATACAAAAATCTTTTAAAGAAATTCAGGAGAATATGGGTCAAAAGATAGAAGCCAAAAAGAGGAAATGCAAAAATCACTTAAAGAAATACAGGAGAACTTGGGTCAACAGGCAGAAGTCATGAAAGAGGAAACAAAAATATCTCTTAAATAATTACAGGAAAACACAAACAAACAAGTGAAGGAACTGAGCAAAACCATCCAGGATGGTTTCTAAAAACAGAAGTAGAAACAACTAAGAAATTGCAAGCGGAGACAACTTTGGAGATAGAAAGCCTTGGGAAGAAATCAGAAGCCATGGATGCAAATATTAACAGAATACAAGGGATAGAAGAAAGACTCTCAGATGCCTACGATACCATAGAAAGGAGTGACTCAACAGTCAAAGAAAATGCAAAATGCAAAAAGGTTGTAACTCAAAATGTCCAGGAAATCCAGGACACAATGAGAAGATCAAACATAAGGATCATAGGTGTAGTTGAGAGTGAAGATTTACAAGTTAAAGGGTCAGCAAATATCTTCAATAAAATTCTGGAAGAAAACTTTCCTAACCTAAAGAGACAGATGCTCATGAATATACAAGAAGCCTACAGAACTCCAAACAGACTGGACCAGAACAGAAATATCTCCCATCACGTAATAATCAAAACCACAAATGTACTAAACAAAGAAAGGATATTAAAGGCAGTAAGAGAAAAAGGCCAAGTAACATATAAAGGAAGACCTACAGAATTACACCAGAATTCTCAACAGAGACCATGAAAGCTAGAATATCCTGGGCAGATCTCATGCATAATCTAAGAGAACAGAAATGTCAGCCAAGACTACTATACCCAGCAAAACTCTCAATCACCATAGATGGAAAAAACAAGATATTCTATGACAAAACCAAATTTACACAATATTTTTCCACAAACCCAGCCCTACAAAGGATAATAGGCAGAAAACGTCAATCAAAGGAGGGAAACTACACCCTAGAAAAAGCATTATAGTAACCTTCTTCCATCAAACTCAAAAGAAGTTAACCACTCAAATAGAAAAATAACATCAAAAATGACGGGAAGTAATAATCAATATTCCTTAATATCTCTTAACATCAATGGATTCAATTCCCCAATAAAAAAGACATAGACTAACAGAATGGATGCATAAACAGAACCCTATATTTTGCTGCATACAGGAAAAAAGCCTCAGTGTCAAAGACAAACACTCCCTTAGTATAAAAGGCTGGGAGACAATTTTACAAGCAAATGGTCTCAGGATACAAGCTGAAGTAGCCATTCTAATATCAGATAAAATTGACTTTCAAAATAAGTCATTAAAAGAGACACAGAAGGGCACTTCTTGCTGGTCAACACAAAAAGAACTCTCAATTGTGAACATCTATGCTCCAAATGCAAGGGCACCCTCATTCATACAAGGGACTTTGCTAAAGCTCAAACCACACACTGCACTTAACATAATAATTGTGGGTGACTTTAACACTGAACTCTCCTCAATGGAACGATCAGGAAAACAGAAACTAAAAAGGGACACAATGAAACTAATTGAAGCTTTGGAACAATTGGAATGAACAGATATACATATAGAACATTTCATCCGAAAACAAAAGAATATACCTTTTTCTCAGCACCTCATGATAACTTCTCCAAAATGGATCATATAATTGGTCACAATACAGACCTGAACAAATATAAGAAGATCAAACTAATCCCATGCCTTTTATCAGATCAGTATGGAGAGTGTTCTTCAATAGCAACAAAAACAACAGAAAGCCCACATTTAAATGGAGGCTGAACAATACGGTACTCAATGATACCTTGGTGAAAGTAGAAATAAAGAAAGAAATCAAAGACTTTTTAGAATTTAATGAAAATTAGCGCACAACATACCCAAATTTATGGGACAAAAGGAAAGCAGTGCTAAGAGGAAAACTCATAGCCCTGAGGGCCTCCAAAAAGAAACTGGAGAGAGCATACACTAGCAGCTTAATGGCACACCTGAAAGCCCTGGAACAAAAAGAATCTAATTCACCCAGGAGGAATAGAAGACAGGATATCATCAAACTCAGGGCTGAAATAATCAAGTGGAAACAAAGAGAACCATAGAAAGAATCAACAAAACCAGGAGCTAGTTCTTTGAGAAAATCAACAGGACAAATAAACCCTTAGCCATACTAACCAAGGGGCACAGAGACAGTATCCAAATTAACAAAATTAGAAATGAAAGGTAGATACAGCAAAAGTAACTGAGGAAATTCAAAGAAAAATTATCAGTTCTTACTACAAAGGTCTATACTCAACAAAACTGGAGAATCTGGAAGAAATAGGCAATTTCCTAGACAGATACCAAATACCAAAATTAAATCAGGATCAAATAGATCATCTAAACAGTCCCATAAGCCCTGTAGAAATAGAAGGGGTCATAGAAAGTCTTCCAACCAAAAAAAGCATAGGACCAGATGGTTTTAGTGCAGAATTATTTCAGACCTTGAAAGAAGCCCTAATACCAATACTCTTCAAACTCTTCCACAAAATAGAAACAGAAGAACCTTACCCAACTCATTCTATGAGGCCACAATTAAGCTGATATGAAAACCACACAAACATCCAACAAAGAAAGAGAACTTCAGGCCAATTTCCCTTATAAACATCAATGCAAAAATACTCAATAAATTTCTTGCCAACTGAATMCAAGAACACATCAAAACGATTATTCACCATGATCAAGTAGGCTTCATTCTAGAGATGCAGGGATTGTTTAATATATGGAAATCCATCAATGCAATCCACTACATTAACCGACTCAAAGAAAATGCCACATGGTCATCTCATTAGATGCTGAAAAAACTTTTGACAAAATTCAGCATCCTTACATGCTAAAAGTCTTGGAAAGAACAGGAATTCAAGGCCCATACCTAAACATAGTAAAAGCAATATACAGCACACCAGTAACCGACATCAAAGTAAATGGAGAGAAACTTGAAGAAATCCCACTAAAATCATGGACTAGACAAGGCTGCCCCCTCTCACCATATCTTTTCAGTATAGTACTTGAGGTACTAGCTAGAGCAATTCGACAACATAAGGAAATCAAAGGATATAAATTGGAAAGGAAGAAGTCAAATTATCACTATTCGCAGATGATATGATAGTATACTTAAATGACACAAAAAACTCCACCAGAGAACTCCTATAGCTGATAAACAACTTCAGCAAAGTGGCTGGTTATAAAACCAAATCAAGTAAACCAGTAGCCTTCCTATACTCAAAGGATAAGCAGGCTGAGAAAGAAATTAGGGAAATGACACTCTTCACAATAGCTGTGGGAAGCCACATATGCCACTATTCGCCATTACAAGATGGCGCCGAGCCTTTCAGCCAAGAACCACTAAAAGTGGTAAACAAGCTCACCCGTAGTATGTAAATTAGGGCTTGAAATTTTGCACCAATYATATACCGACACGTCCCTCCTAGGCCTATTTAAGCAGCACCAGTTTCGGGGCTCGGGGTCTTTCGCTTCCACAATCAAACCCACAATAAACATCTGCAGAAGGATCCTGTTGTGGAGGTGTCTTTCTTGCTGGCGAGTTAGGCGATCACGACAAATAGCCACAAACAATATAAAGTATCTTGGTGTGACTCTAACCAAACAAGTGAAAGATCTGTATGACAAGAACTTCTGGTCTCTGAAGAAGGAAATGGAAGAAGACCTCAGAAAATGGAAAAATCTTCCATGCTCGTGGGTTGGCAGGATTAATATAGCTAAAATGGAACTCTTGGCAAATGAAATGTACAGATTCAACACAATCCCCATCAAAATCCCAACTCAGTTCTTCATAGAGTTAGAAAGAGCAATTCTCAAATTCATCTGGAATATCAAAAAACCCAGGATAGCTAAAGCTATTCTCAACAGTAAAAGAACTTCTGGGGGAATCAGTATCCCAGACCTCAAGCAATACTACAGAGCAATAGTATTAAAAACTGCATGGTATTGGTACAATGACAGGGAGGTGTATCAATGGAATAGGATTGAAGACCCAGAATTGAATCCACACATTGTCTTCGACGAAGAAGCTGAAAACATCCAGTGGAAAAAAAGATAGCCTTTTCAACAAATGGTGCTGGCTCAACTGGAAGTCAACATGCAGAAGAATGAGAATCGATCCATTTTTAACTCCTTGTACTAAACTCAACCCCAGGTGGATAAAGGACCTCCACATAAAACCAGACACACTGAAACTAATAGAAAAGAAACGGGTAGACCCTTGAGGACATGGGCACAGGGGGAAGTTCCTGAACAGAATATCAATAGCTTATGCTCTAAGATCAAGAATTGACAAATGGGACCTCATAAAATTACAAACTTTCTGTAAGGCAAAGGACAATGTCAAAAGGACAAAACTGCAACCAACTAATTGGGAAAAGATCTTCACCAACCGTACATCCAACAGAGGGCTAATATCCAATATATTCAAAGAACTCAAGAAGTTAAATGGCAAAGAGCCAAATAATCCTATTAAAAAAATGGGGTACAGAGCTAAACAAAGAATTTTTACCTGAGGAATATTAAATGGCAGAGAAGCGCCTAAAGAAACGTTCAACATCCTTAGTCATCAGGGAAACGAAAATCAAAACAACCCTGAGATTTTACCTCACACCWGTCAAAATGGCTCAGATCAAAAACTCAGGAGACAGCAGGTGCTGGTGAGGTTATGGAGATAGAGGAGCACTCCTCCACTGTTGGTGGGATTGCAAGCTGGTACAACCACTCTGGAAATCAGTCTGGCATTTCCTCAGAGAACTGGGCATTGTCCTACCAGAGGGTCTGTTTATACCACTCCTGGGCATATACCCAGAGGATTCCCCAGCATGTAATAAGGACAGATGCTCCACTATGTTCATAGTAGCCCTATTTATAGTAGACATATCTGTAAAGAACCCAGATGTCCCTCACTCAACAGAGGAATGAATACAGAAAATGTGGTGTATTTACACTATGGAAATATTTACAGCTATTAAAAACAATGAATTCATGAAATCCTTAGGCAAATGGGTGGAACTGGAAAATATCATCCTAAGTTAGGTAACCCCATCACAAAGAACACACGATGAATGTACTCACTGATAAGTGGATATTAGCCCAGAAGCTCAGAATACCTAAGACACAATTCACACATCAAATGATGTCCAAGAAGAAGGAAAGATAGGCCCTGGTCCTAGAAAGGTTCGATGCAGCTGTATAGGGGAATTCCAGGACAAGGAAGTAGAAGGGTTTTGATAGGGGAACAGGGGGAGGGAAGAGGGCTTATGGGACTTTAGGGGAGTGGGTAACCAGGAAAGGAGAAATCATTTGCAATGTAAATAAAGACTATATCTAATAAACATTTAAAAAAAGCTTCAGAGAACAAAAGTTAGGTTTGTCTTTTCATAATTATCCAAATCATCCTGCAATGTGTCTGACTCTCTGAAAGCCTGAAATGTGTCAAAGGTGTTGGAAGCCCTCTGATCATCTGTTTCTTTTCCTCATTTGCTGTTCTTTTTTTTTTTTTTTTTTTTTTTTTTTGCCCAAGCTGCCATACTTTGAAGCAACTGCAATGTTCACTTTTTGATAGTTGATTCTGACAAATGCCTCAGAGTAAGAATTGCTGAGAGTCAGAGAACAGGGACTTAGGCCATTAAACATAACTTTCTTTTGAATAATAATAAAATAACAAAAAAGAATAAGAATAAAAGTACATTAGAGAGGAGGTTTAGCAGTGGCATTTTTCTGGTGTAGGACTTTCATAAAACATCCCATTAAACAGATCCCATGTCTGTTAAGGCTTGCTAGAGTGGTGATTTTTATGTCCACAATATTCAAAACTTTTCATTCATAATTGAATTTTAGTACTATGAGAAAAGCTATAAATGTTTACTAACTTAAAATGATATGAGTAGAAATGATAGTTCTGAATAAAAGCTCCCAAACATTTGGAAGCCTTTAATTCTATAATTTATCCTAAATTTCTGGATTTCTTTGAAATTTGGTTTGTTGTTCAGGTTTTGTTCATTTGTTTGGGTTTGTTGTTTTGTTTTGTTATACCTGTTGTTTTCAATGCTGTAAAAAAAAATGTTTGTACATAATGACCATGGGTATTAGCTTTACAGTGTTTAGTATTAATTCTTGCTTGTTGAGAAGAACTTTTATGTCCAATTGTACAACTATTCATTATTCCCAGGATATAAATGCCATTATTACACCATCAGGAAGATCTCACTGGGCTGATTATTGTGGTTTATAGGTTTTATAGTTTACTAGGACTATTGATTGCTTTTTCCTTTAGTAGCCTTCATAACAATTCCGATATGGTGAAAGCTAGTTTTCAGGGAGGTAACTTCCAGGTTAATCCAAGCCTAATTCCTACAAGGCCTGATCTGAGGTATGTAGTATCTTCAGAAATAGGGTCTTAATTAACTTCAATTTCTTGGCYGCAATGAAAGAAAACAGCAATATCTTATATTATTTGGGGAAAGTCATGGACTCCCATGACCTAGATCTGGAAGGGGGGTGGGTCCATAATTCCAACTGTGGTTCTTGTGTGACAGCCTTTTCCTTGGAAGGAGCATTATTATCATAACTGACATAACTTCTTCTAAAAATCACATATATGTGCAAAAATGTATTTTCCTAATTTTTGTTTTTTTTTTTTTTTTAATATTTCGAGGCTGGGGAGTTAAACATATAAAGCTGTGAAGAATATTTTACATTCTAAACATTATGTTGTCCATCTTGTCCCCACTGGCCCATGGTTATCTCATAATGCCAAACCTACTCATTTTAATTTTAAGTATTATCATCTGGCCAGTCCCAAATACCTTTTAAAATATCCAAAGATTCGTCCCAGTCTCATTGCCATCTTCTATCTGTGAGGAACTATCAAAAATAGAAAAATAAAGTCTCTTATCTCTAGCTTGTAATGAATTAGCACAGTATAGATATTTCCATACAAAAGGGGAAAGATAGAATTGCAAGGAATATTTGGAACAAATCAAGAATTAAACGTAGCAAGGAACCATAAAAGACTGCAGATCGGTGTTCACCATGGTCCTCCTTGGTGGAACCAAGCACATTCCAATGTAGACTTGTTCCTTTAGGTTAGCTACCTGCACCATCCAGGTATGCTCCCTTGAGTCAGCTTCACCTAAACCCTTCAACATTCTTCAGCAGATTTCCTGGCAGCTCTGCACCTTAGGGTTTTATTCCCAGTTTCATGAACAGTGAACTCATTCACTGAGCTCCATTCATGAAGTCCAGTCCTGTTAGATACTGATAAGCTTCAGGGATTTCTGGATCTTGGTTATAAATGTCCATGATCTTTAAACATATATTGCTGCAAAACTAACACAATTGGATAATGCCAAGTAATACTGTAAAGTCAAAATTAGTTGAGTGACAGCTTCAATGAACCTAACTTTGAATTATGGTGACTGAGCTAGGAAAATACTTTCCTATTGGCTTTTTTTTTTTTTTTTAGGAAGGTTTGAGGAAATCCTCTGCAAGTTAGTCTCCTTTTCAACGAATTTAGCTTTTTATTTCCCAGAGCCTTTGATGATGGTAAATTGCCTTCAAGGCACAGTTATTATCTCAGTTCATAGAAGGAGGTTTCTAATTAATCATGCAAAACTCTTTAACAGTCACCTATGTTTGTGCAGAGATTTTATACACAGCCTCAAAGTTATTCATATTCTTTTTCTTGCCAACTAACCCTCCCTCTTATTGGATCTCATTGTACCACATTTCATTCATTCACTGTAAATGTGACCATGAACACTGAGAACTAAATACACCTAGCCGAGAATTTAGGCTATCTGCAATTTTCTTCTAGTRAACAGTCTGACCATTACTTTTTAATTTAACCTTCTCAAGTCCTTAGGATATGAACACATTATAGAAAAACATGTTGCTATAATGTAATATAAGTGATCTGTACTGAAATTCTGGATAAGTTCTTTATTTCCTTCTGAAATTTCATGAGCATGGATTTCATTGACTACATTTCTGTTCACATTCCTTTCTCCTTTTTTCCTGTTAGGAAAGTGGGGGTACAAGTTTCTAAGGGATCTTTAGACCCAAATTTCAAACTCTGATTCTTGTTTGCTCAAACTCATATAAGCCTCAAAACAACAGGATCATATTTTCCAAGAACAAAAAGGACCCACTTAGTACTAAATTTTCTGTTTTATGTAATGTTCTTGCCATTCTGAAAAAAAAAAGTGTAACAAAGTAACAACAGAGATGTATGTTTAGGCTCATGGTTTGAGAAGGTGAGTAGAGCACAGCAGAACAGGTTGCTCTCTTTGTTACAAATTGTGGATGAGGAAGCAACATAATTTTCCCAATGTCAGCACTAAGTTGTAACACAAGGCATCCTCCCAGAAAGTGGTATCAGCTAGCTTTGTTATCTTCTAACTATACCCTCCACAGCCTTCCAAACAACAGGACAACCTGGGCACCAAGTGGGGAACATTTTACATTTAAACTGTAATAGGAATATATAGATTTGATTAATGATAATTTGTAAATATGTCATTAGAAATTAATTATGATTCAGAATGTTCTCATCAATTAATTTGTTAGATTTATATATCTGGACTATCACAGTGATTGTAGGGAAGAGTGAATTGTTTCTTGTTTCCTTGTTTTTTGTTTGTTGGTTTGTTTGTATTTATCAATAATTTGTGTCTCCAGTAATCATGGCTTTAGACAAACACAAGAGAAAATGTCTCAAACTTTAAAGTATTTTTATAGAGTAAAAGATTATGAACATGGTTTTATAACCCATTCAAAGAATTTAAATATTATAGGAGGAAAACCATTATAATTATGAAAGTATATGAAAGGGAAAAAGAATTAAAAGTTATGAAAATAGTGTGGATATGAAAATAACACACAAGGAAATTTACTGAAGAATGCATTGAATTGTTAATTCTAAAGTTCAACTAAATTTTATTAACTATCTATCATGCTATTGGCAATGTGGATGAGACTTTTGTAGCAAAATGGACCCAGAAGATACAGTTACTGCAACTAAGAAGTTGAAAATGTTCAGTTTTCTTAATTCACCAACAATTTTCCATGTTTTGTAAAATACATGTATTATACTATTTTAATGAATAGTACCACATATATTGAGAAAATATAATCCAATCTTCTACTATGATATCTGGAATTTGAATGATTATCAATAAAAGTATATAAATTTTCTCCACTGCCACTGGGACTATCTATTGACCTTCTCTAGCGCAAATTTAAGAATCGTTTCCTGCTTTTAAAACCCTCTCCGTGGCTGGAGAGATACCTCAAATCTTGAAAGTACTGGCTCCTCTTCCACAGATCCTGACCTTAATTCCAGCATTCAAACAGCAGTTTACAACTCTCATTAATTAGATACCATGCCCATTACATATCTTCTGGTTTTCAGTCATACATGCAATCAAAGCACCAATACGCATAAAATACATAAAATATATTTAAAAATCATCTTCATTATAATATCTGCATGATATGTTTAGTTATTATTTTATAGATATTACCTTTATTAAKGCACATTAGAAGTTATCCATAAAGTTGTATTTAAATTCAGTAGTGTAATCAGCTCTTGGAGGGGCTCCTGCCACCATCTTCACTCCAAGATGGACAGGACAGGCAGCTCCAGGTACAGAGATATTGCGAGTTTAACATCACTTGGGACACAGACCGCCAGGATTCTGCCTATGCCCAAGTCCTGGGCAGCTCTGTAGTTCATCTGTGTGCCAGCCTGTCGTGTRTAGTTTGCCCTGCATTGTAATCAGCACTTGGAGGGGTTCCACACCACCATCTTTGCTTCCAGTTGGACAGGACAGGCAACTCCAGATACACAGATAGAACCCCGAGTATAACATTGCTTGGATCAAGTCACACCTGGCCTCGAATGGCACACAAGAGTACAGCAACCTATCAGCCATCTGTGCCAGGAGAAGCACAGTCATCCAGAGAGCAGAAATAGCATTACAGGCTTATAGGAGGTTCAAGCACCAGATAGTAACAACAGGACCAA
>BDUI01002440.1:73818-83838 GCA_002335545.1 Apodemus speciosus | reverse complement strand
TTTTTGGTTTTTGGTTTTTGGTTTTTCCGAGACAGGGTTTCTCTGTGCAGCCCTGGCTATCCTGGAACTCACTCTGTAAACCAAGCTGGCCTCGAACTCAGAAATCCACCTGCCTCTGCCTCCCGAGTGCTGGGATTAAAGGCGTGCACCACCACCGCCTGGCCTGATCTTTATTCTAAGTAAATGATTGTGAAAACTTTAAAAATTAAAGATACCTTTTGCTCTTGTAATTTCTTAGGAATTAATTGCATATACTTTTGTTCCAAATGATTTCGGGTTTGTAGAATTGTTAATGCCATAAGATTCATTTCGATATAATTCATGTCTAATGAAAACAAAAAATCATGGACGTGGATGATTATCCTAAATAGAGCTTCAGAGCTGGGCACGGCGCCACTTGGGAGGCAGAGGCAGGGGCATCTTTCTGTTGGTTAGTTTGAGTCTAACCTGGACTGTATAGCTGGTTCCGAGCCAGCCAAAGTTGCATAGTGAGACCCTGTTTTGAAATGCTCAAACTAGCAGACAGGGTTGTATTAGATGTTTGATACCAGTAAGCCCAATCCTTAGCCTGAAGGGCTGATGTGTGCCTTCCGTACCTGTTTTATAGAGGGATATGCTCAGGCATTGGTTCATCTACGGATGTCTTAGAAACTGAATGTAGGGGTTGGAGAAGTGCCTCAGTGGTTAAAAGTGCTGATAGCTCTTGCAGAGGCTCTAGGCTCTAGGCCCAGTACTCATGTTGGGCAATTCATAACCCCTTGTAACTGCAGTCCAGGGGATCTGACGCCCTCTACTGGCCTCATTAGGCATTTGCATGTGCACCTGTGTGCAAACAATTACAAACCAAACCAAACCAACAACAAAACCTACCAAACTTTGATAATTAAAAGTAACAAAAGACCTTCAGGAGTAGAAGCTTCACGATGGCTGTTAAACCCTGTCTGGCCCATCGTAGCCTGACTGACCTTAGAAAAGCCTCCGTGTTCTCTGAGCTTCAGCATCCTCAGGCAAGAACAAACAGACAAATAGAATACACTATATCATCAGCTCCTTGGAAATGTTATTTTAGAGACCAGGGAAGCTAACATTCAAGAAGTGCTTCAAATATTGTCCCACACRGAGTTACCATTAAATAGATTGGCTTTCCCTCCCCAGATACAAAAATTGTTTCCTATTGTCCCCTTTCACCTTAATCATGTTGGTTCAGCTCCCTTTTTTGAACTGCTGCAGTTGCCACTGGCTGTGACCACTGAGAGCTTTGAATGAGCAGGGTGGGTCATGTGCTGGGGACAGCCAGCTGCGTAGGGCCTTTCTTTACCTGTGAGTCTCGGGATGCTTGATCTGAAAGTACCAAGTCTCCAGGAAAATTGACATAATACCATGTTCAGCTTTTCTGCAAATTAACAAGTCCATGGTTAATCTTTCTTCTAAAATATTATTAGGTGAAAACAACAGGGGACTAGTTTTCTACCTGTGTGCCTATGACAAAAAATAATGCTATTCACACAGTGCCTCTCCACACAACTTTTACTTATGAAAACATAGTTCTGGACACTTACTCTTTTTTCCTTATTAACTACACACTGTACATGTGAACAATATTTTTTTCTTAAAATTATAAAATGAGTTATTTACTCGAGATTTCTGTTTTTCATTAAAGTGAGACACTTTAGGGGGACGGGGGGGAGGGGTTGACGCTGCTTAAAATAGTGATCAGACTTTGAAGTATTCGGTGAAAGGTACCTAGGTGGAAGCAAGGCTGGCTTCTGGCTGTTGTCTTTACCCACACACTCCATGCCTTCATTCCCAAGTATCATGCAGTGATCTCTATCAACCTACCAGAGTCTGGAAATGAGGCAGGACAGAGAGACACGAGAAAATTAAAGGGACGTGGATAGGCAGAGGGCCCCCACCCTGCTAACTCTGGAGTCTGCTTAAAATCTTTTACCAGGTGAGAGGAGAGAATGCCAGAAAAAATCCACAAAATTATCTGGGAATATTGCCTCCCTCGAGACAATAGTCCTTCTACATAGAGATATGTCAAATGAGACTGTTAAAACAATAACTAACCTGTGAGTTTAAACTCCCTACTTTCCCAGCTGTAAGCCCGCATGTCTTAAACAATCATACAAATTGGATGCTAAACTAATTTGTCTAGAGTCAAAACATGTAGTTAGGATTCCTTGGGTATTTAAGGTCTATGCTTTTATCCACTGATGTTCCTGTCCAGGGAACCTGAAAATTTATCCTATGGTTCCATTTACCAAACATAAAATAAAATAATACAATTTTTTAAGAAAAATAATAAAAAGGGAAAAAAAGCTGTCATCCTTTCAAACAAAGTAACTTCAGGAGCTACCAAGGTGGCATAAACAGCTTTGTCGAGACCCTAGAGAAGACTTTCTGGAGAAGGCCACACCCACAATTGGTATATACTTTCTGAGCACCTCTCTGATAATGCCGGGGCTGAGGACTGAATCCACATTAAAAAAAAAAAAAAAAAAAAAACCAAACCTCTCTTGGCTGGAGAGATTGCTCAGCAGTTAAGGACACTGAAGGCTCTTTTGAAGGTCATGAGTTTAAGTCCCAGCTACCACATGGTGACTCACAACCATCCGTAACGAGATCTGATGCTCTCTTCCGGTGTGTCTGAAGACAACTACAGTGTACTTACATATAATAAGTAAATCTTAAAAAAAAAAAGAAAAAAAATCTCCACTCAATAAACTCCAACTCTGCTGTATGTTGACTCATCTTGGAATTCTTTGCTTCAGTGGCCAGTGATACCTGCTCCACCAGAGGGTTTCTCTTTCAAAAGACTCCTCCTCAGGCTGCTGTGGGCTGCCACGGGAAGCTGTCTCCCACTCTTCCTAAGAACAACATGTTATATGTCGTAGATCCCTAGCAGGACAAACTACTTCAGGAAACATAAGGCATCCCCATTTTGCTGGACTGGCATTCTGAGTATTAACTAAATCAAGGTGAATAAGATCACCGCCCTGGAAATCAGACCTGTATTTGACATTATCACAGTAATTTCATTACAGCAGAATATACATCTTGAATATTTAGGAAAATGGCATGACACACTCTCAGCAATGATTGAGAGTTTCCTAAGGCTGAGGCTCAGAGGGTAAAGTCCCAGCCAGATGACGTTCATTTCCTCCGTGCCAGTGACTATCCTCTTGGTAGCTCTTGGAACGATCATCTTTTTATGATTAGAACAGAGGGTCTACTGTCTTGCTGACTAAATTGCTCTCTCTGATGTCTGATGTACCCACCCACCATGTCAGACTCTCTAGTGCGAAAACGTAGGTCCTTTTAAACCAGTAGGTTGCACATCAAACTTCAGGTTTGAAGCTCTAGAAGATTCTCAAGGATGACAGGTTAAAGTCTCCCCAGGTCCAACCCAACCTTTCATTCTTCCAGAGGGATAAATCAATTGGCACGTACTTCACTGTGTTGGGGTGTTTCAGATGGGAACTTATAAACTGAGACTCCTTTGCTTTGTAATGACATTAAAGGTCTCATGTGGTATTTGATCTAAAGGCTGGAGACTGTCCTTAAGCCTTGAGGCATTTTTGCTTATCTTGATGTCTGTATGTTGGGATGTTTGCACACTCTCAGGCTAGTAAGGTTTTGATCATCCATATTGAATAATGAAATATAAATCCTCATGAAGCACTTGCAGAACGGACATCGTCTATAGCTACAGATTATACTGTATGTTTGTCCAGTGTCTTTTGCCCCATTCTCTTCTTTTGTAATAGAAAAGAAGGGCCTTACGTGCTTGTCAGCACCATAACATTGTATATGATCTGGTGTCTTGGGTTCTGTTGTTGTTTGTACTTTTATTTTGTCTGGGAATGTGCTTGTGTTCACATGTGTGCAGGTACATGTGACTCAGCTCTCATATGGAGTAAGTTATCTCCCTAGCTACAGTGTCTTGTTTTTTAATAAGTCCTGGTCTACTGGCGTAAGACTCAATTTTAGCATCATGACGTGTCACATATTGGAGCCTCTGGTGATATCTTTGTGTTAAAGACCCCAAAGACTTTTTGAAGACTTCAATAAAGTTACTGTCATTGCCCTGTGCCCGGTTGAGTCTGCCTGGATTACCCCCTGCCCTGAACTATATTATAAACATTCATCTTTGTATTTCAATTTCTGTTTTTCTTTTTTATGTTATTACTTTCAACTGCTGCTTCCTGCATTGTTCATGATGAGTTGATCTATCTTTCTGGCAAGAGAATAAAGAGAGAGGAAAGTGGAGGCGCAGTAGGGGAAGGGGGGAGATGGAGAAAGGAGATAGATGAACAAAATCAACATTTAGATGTCACCGTGAATGATCTGAGATTAGAGCTTACGGCAGAAATCACCGAGAGCAGCTTAAATCACTTTGTATTACACATTTGGGCTTCTTTTATTTGTTCGAGAGAAAGCTTTATTCAAGGGTCCATTTTTACTTAATTGTAAAATGGGATCCTGTGGGATCATTGTACCCAAATTTTTCACACCCCACTAACAAATTCCATATGGAAATTGTTCTGTTGGAAATGGCCATGGAATTATGGGAAAGAATTAAAACACAACTTAAAAAAATTAGTCATATCTACATACACACACACACACATCATTAGAATATGTGTTTATATATATATATAATATAGCATATATTATATATAAATATATATTTAATATAATATAATATATATTTGTAATATATATAATCTTCTCCGTACAAACTCTTTGTTATATAAAAGCTTATCATACCCAGTTTCTAAAATATCAGAATATTTCCTACTGTAAGTCTTCTACAGATCTCCAACTGAGGTGTATTTTCTATTCTGTTCATTTCCTTTTTTATGCTCACAGACCTATGGAACATCACCCTTTTCCACACACATCTTCATAATTAATTTCATAAGCTCCTTGCAGCCTGAGAATTTAATTTTTGTTTTCTTGGAAGCTAATAGCTCTGTAATAGAACAAATACAGGGGTAGTTCCTGTGAATAGAGATGCCACATTTTTATGCACCCGAATGAATCTCCCTTTCTATGTTTAATGTTACCTGTGTTTTCTGCCAGAACTCTTAATATCATCTCATTCATCATTCTCTTCCCATGGATCCTTTGTCTATCCCCACCCCACCCCCAAACTCATTCACTGATAAAGCATAATTTTATTTCCCTCATTTTAGGTTGCATAATTTTTAGAAATGAGTATAGTTAAGAACCTTAAATTCCTGTTTGATTTGAATGTTGATGTCTAAAATATGATGCAATGGAAAGTTTCAGATTCTATGATGACTGTCACATAGGGAGGTAGGGATGTGCACTCTGTCTTGTGGGACAGACCTCTGCTGTCTCATTAAGCTTTGCTCTTGATCCTGGATCAGTGCCAAATACAGCACCTAGCAAAGGCTCATTGAATAAACGAAAGCACCTAGTAATTCCTATGTAGTTCTGCATATGGACTAAACTAGTTAAAAATTTTATGTATCAAAAATTAAATGTTAGCAATTCATTTAAGGAACTATAGCAAAGCATGAAATGTTCTGAAGAAATGATCTCCTTGGACTGGCTTAATTTTCTTTCTGTTGATTCCAATTAYTCTCAAAAGTTACAGCACCTGACATATACTCACTTCACACATAGAAGTTGAGTCTCACAATATAAATTTACAGTGTACCAAGAATTCATACATTTGCTTTTTCAAAAACTAATTATATAATATGATGGTGGTCTTTATATTCTCAGGAGAGAAACCCTAGGTTAAGAAAACATGAAGCTGTTAAACTAAAATTGAATGATTAGTAAGAAATAAGAAGTTAAGAGTTCGATTCTAATTTACCCCCATTATATATCATTGCCTGTGGAGGGAACTGTGACGATCACTAAACCCAATCCTACACTTATCTTCAAGAAAATAGTGCCTTCTATCTTATAGCCTAAGAACAAAGAAACAGGCACACAGTCATGTCATAAATTTTAAACATTGTGAAAGTATTGCAGTTCCAAGAACCAGAGCAATAGTATCTTAATATACATCTCTGTTCAACTCTTCTGATTCATTATTAGACTTTTCTAAAATATTGATATCGTTAGATTCTTCACTTAATTAAAATATCCTTTCTTGTGTTATACAGTTGAGATTCCAATTACAAACTTCAAGGTCCTGCAAAACCTAATGCTCTGCAACTGTCTATCTAACCTTTTTGCTATCCTACAATCTATTCTCGTAGAATCTAACCATGCTCAGCCTTATTTAGAAGATTCTTAGCTTGGTTGTTAGCACCTCTCTTGCTATAGTACACTTTTCCATTCTGCTGACTCATCTCAAATGCTACTCCCTTAACCCTTTCTTTTCCATCAGTGTCCCACTCATTTGCACAGAGCAAGGCCCGTTCACACCAGAAGCACTCCATATCTGCTTGAATTGAGTCCTAAACTTAGGGAAGATGTAGGGAACTGACCTGTAGTTGAGTAAATGCGAAAAATCATCCTTGTGTCAAGGAATGGGTTTACAGCTCGTGGGTAAAGGAGCACCCAACTGGGAGAAAACACTGTGGGCAGAAGGCTTGATGCGCAGTTCATCTTAACTTCAATGCCAGATTTGAATGAAGCCTTGAGATGTCATGGTAAAAAGATAACACATATAGGTAAACTCGGTTCCCTGACATAGCTCCTGGAAATTATTCCCATGTTTACAGGCTGCCATTTCCGGTTGTGGGAACCCATAACTCTTTGCTTAAGGCCTTTCCTAGACAATATTTCTTCCTTTGTCTCTGTCCGTACAAAGGGAGTCATGGCTGTCGGGTAATAAGACAGAAGTGCAAAAGTATTCAACACCATGGTGGCAATATCATTCAAAACCAGTGCCTCACGGGCACTGAGGACACCGCTGTACACTCCTGCTGGCTCAAACTTGAGGTGAGAAAATTCAGTCTCATGAACCATAGTGTCCCAGCGCCACTTAGTGAGGTGGAGCAGGGAACCCTTAGCATTCCTGTTCTAACTGGGCCTTCTACCTTCTCTGTCAGCATTTCTCCACTGACCCAACACAGTGCTTTCTGATTCATTGTCCCAAATAAAACAGTTGTGTCTCTTTCAAGGGCACAGTGATAACTACAAATGCAGTCATTCAGGAAAGCAAATTCTTAGCTAGATTCTAGAATTAGTTTTTTCACCTTGCTATATAGAAAACAATTCTAGTTGTCCTTGATGAGTGGGCTGGTGAGAATCTCAGGCTCGTGGCCATCAGGGCTTAGTAAGACTCAGACTTGTGCTAAAATGGGGTTCAGAGCTAGAGTTGAAGTAATCTTATCAATGTTACAGAGACATCAGTTGTATTTTGGTTTTGATTTTTGTAATAACCATCAAGGCTGTGCAGGAAGACAACAGCAAACTTGAGTTAATGTGGTATCATCGCTGAAGCATGCCATTAAAAGCAGAAGAGCACGATAGTGTCTCTGGAGTTAGTGAGATATTCTGAATGATGCAGCCAGAAGTTGGTTACAAATGGAGACTAGGAACAATAGCTACAACCCTCCAAAAGATCCTGAGACATTTGAGTCAGTCCAATTGGAAATCTTGAGCACTTATGTCTTTGCATTGGCGTGCGAGCCTTATCATCTGCAGGGGCATAGCTTCCTCTCTCCTAGAAACAYTGCTTCTGCTGCTTTCGACGTGCCTTGCAAGATGACCCTCAAGTTCACTCCAGATCCATCATAAGCCTGACCTTTAGACCAACAGCCAAAGACAAAGCCTGGACTTGCTCTACTGGGAAAGTCAGTCCATGCTATGCAAACAGGACTTTCACATTAAAAGGGCTAATCTGCTCAGTAGCACTGAATAATATGTGTGACAATGATCTTAGGGGTTCTGGGCTAATGGGTGGATTGTAAAGCTAGACAAGAGAGATATATTGATATGGAGGCAAGTTTCTGTTACTCTGGATTTAATGTCCTGGCAAGGACCNGCTTTGTTAGAGGAGGCGTGTCTTGAGGCATGGACTTTGAGGTTTCCAAAACTCACTTCATTCCCAGTTAGCTCTCTCTTTTGCCTTGTTTTGATCAGATGTTAGCACTACGCTTGCGCTGTAGCGTTCTGCCTGCCTGCCTGCTGCTACATCCTGAACATGCTGGTTGTGGACTTTAACCCTCTGGAAGTGGGAGTCCCCCAGGGAAATGCTATCTTTAATAAGTTGCTTTGGACATAGTATTTTTTTTTCATGACAGTAGAAACAGAACTACGATACACATGGCCACAGATGAAGAAACTGCAGCAATATAAACATCCAGTTTCTCATTATATACAGGTGAAGAGTATTAGTGCATACAGATGAACAGGGAGGCAGAGTTTATGGGTTGCACTTGAACAAGGAGGCAAGTTTAGMTAATCTCAGTAGGAGTCATCTCTGCAGGCATGCAGTCTTCTGGCTGTAACCATCTGAGGGGAGAAATGTCACCAGACATTTTCAGCAAACACCATCAATATTCACGCATGGAACAGAGAAGGCTATGCCATTTACCTGAGCTGAGACTGGGGCAGGCCTTGCCATTTCCCACGGGTCTAAAGTACTGGGGTCCTTGGCATGGCCACACCTATACCTATGTCAGGCAACGCACATTCCAACAGGATATCGCTCACTTCCCTGTGGAGACCTATCACTCAAGAATGGATTTAGCGCATCAAATCTAAGAACCCACTTCCTGATTTGCTCCCTGGAAAGTCTCAGCGTATAACCYCTTCACTTAGGGGACACTGTGTTTTCTGTCCTAAACATTTCRTATCASCCTCTTCCTTTAACACTCATCGACAGTTTTCAGACACAGAGCCCATATCCACAGTGGAGAAGAAATTAAATTACTTTTATCCACTCTCCTAGCCCAGGCTCAAGAGCTTTTCCTCACACTTAACCTTTAGATGAAAGATACATTTATTTACCTTTTATCAAAACAATTTTATGTTGTTCTGGAGTGGGTTGAGTTCCAATTTCTATCTTAACCCTCCACAGGAATTATGTTGAGAACCAGTAAGGCTCTCAAATTGGGAAGTGAACAAGAACTTAGATGATTCCTTTCTGAGTTGGGAAGTTAACAAGAACTTAGATGATACCTTTCTGAGTAGACCAATGATTTTTTTTAAGAGGTGAAATCTCTAGTCTATATTTCCAATTTGAATTTAAAATAGGGCTTCAGTACAGAGAGAAGACATACCTTCTGGGAAAGCTTAAGTACTATTTCTTTACAAAGATTGATTTACTAATAATATTTATAACTCTGTGGAGCTGTTCTTATAAGCTGCCTTTAACTCCAGGAATTCATATGTGCATGCTTTTCTTTTTCTTTTTAAAGATTTATTCATTTATTATATGTAAGTAAGYACACTGTAGCTGTYTTCAGACACCCCAGAAGAGGGCATCAGATCTTATTACGGATGGTTGTGAGCCACCRTGTGGTTGYTGGGATTTGAACTTAGGACCTCTGAAAGAGCAGTCAGTGCCCTTAACCTCTGAGCCATCTCTACAGCCCCATGCTTTTCTTAATAAAGCTAATTTAAGACAGGGGTGTGCCTTTCGCAAAACAAACAGCTATGAGAGATTCACCCTGGAGAGAAACCTTGGCATTTGCTTTCTGCAATGCCTGTCCCTTCAACTGTCATTTCTAGGATTGTGAGTTACCATGAATGTCATCTCTGGCAAGCTTCAGTTCTGGAAATAGTTCTCCAGGCTTCATGAAGAGTTTTTCCCTACTAGAATATGAAGAAAATGAGATGACAAATGAGAACACCAGAAAGCACTCCAAAAGAAAATGAGGAACTGAGGCAGCGGCCAAGTCCTTGGGTTCAGCAAAGGACAAATCAGGCCTAGAGAAATCCTCCCTCTGGCCCTTTTTACTGGTGACTGTGAATCTGGATAGATGACTTAACCTCTTCCCCAGTCCTTATGTGCCTCCCTCTGCTGACACTATTAGTGAATTTCCTTGCAGTGATGTGACAATTACCAAATTAAAGACT